>NWSH02000050.1:4896034-4915724 GCA_002382865.2 Heliothis virescens | reverse complement strand
TGGTTACGAGAGTTACGATACTTGTCTGTTATTATTTTAGCACAGCACTACAAATATAAAGCGATGACATGACATGAAACATGAAATGACATAACCTTGTAATAGCGCAGTATAGATTTATAAAAATATTGTTTACCAAATTATTTGATACTCAGTTTGGCACAAAATTTTATGTATCCCACCAAAAACATACTGTAAAAAACTAGCCAAGTCTCTATGGAATTGCTTGTTTATCTCTAAAAAGTAATGAAATCTAGACAAAGTCGTGCTGAGTCTTAGGTTTCTTACTGCGATTTCTTTACTATAACAGTTAATGTTATATAACTGGTCGTTGACTTGTACCCAGTTACTTATAAAGAATGCTCAACGGCCAGTCATATCACATTAACTCTTGTAGTAAAAAAATACCAGTTAGAAACCTAAGACTCAGCACGACTTTGTCTAGATTTCATTACTTTTTAGAGATAAACAAGCAATTCCACAGAGACTTGGCTAGTTTTTTACATTATGTTTTTGGTGGGATTTCACTTCTTTTTGTAGAAACATGAGCTTATTGACATTAACCTAAGGCGGTATGTTGATATCTGTAATAGTTTGGTTGGGCTCTTCTGTTTTCTAATCAGAGTCACCAGGTACTCCAGATCTTCGATTATCCTAGTTTTTATAGTTTTCCCTTTATTTGGCCATTAAACCCTAACTCTGTACCAAATTTCAGCTCTCTGAGATTATGGGAAGTACTAGTTCTATTTTGATGATCATGAGTGAGTGAGTGTCGAAAATATGAAACTTTGCTTTCGCTTAGCTTCGGAACTAAATTACCTACAGACTTGAAATTCTGGTTTTTAAGTATGTGATTATAGCTTTCTGGATGACCAAAATTTCTGCGTTCGGGTCTTAACCAGAGGTTCTCAAATAGGGGCCTCAAAATGCGGCGAAATGGTTCCAGTAAAGGATGGTACGGCAGTGTTTGCTTTGCGCTCGACTTGGCGGGGGCACTGCCGTGCCCCCAAATAACATTCATTGATTATTGATATAATAATGTTGTTTTAATGCTCATCAATTTTTAAAACGGTAAACAATCAGCAAAAATATTTTTTTATCGTAACTGCAATGCCATTACAAAGTTACGTCGTCAGTTCAATCGCAATGTGTCAGAAACGCATTCTCTGAGCGGCCGAACTTTAATACCATTAACAGGTTGTCATCATTTTCTGTGTGGCCATTTTTAAATAAGAATTTGAGCCAAGTTGAAAACTTAGCCTGCAGACCTGGTTCAGAAGTAACATATAGTTGGGGTCTTATTACGATTTTTTTATAACAGCAAAAAATAAAATATTTTGCTGCTTGAGCAGCGTAAGTGCGGCTCGGGCAGCAGAGTGAATGCTATATCTATACATGGCACGTGTAGGTACCTCTGTAGAGCTGCTTGTGCAGCGCGGGGTCGGGCGCGGGTGCGGCGGCGCAGTGCGGCTCGGGCAGCAGAGTGAATGCTATATCTATACATGGCACGTGTAGGTACCTCTGTAGAGCTGCTTGTGCAGCGCGGGGTCGGGCGCGGGTGCGGCGGCGCAGTGCGGCTCGGGCAGCAGAGTGAATGCTATATCTATACATGGCACGTGTAGGTACCTCTGTAGAGCTGCTTGTGCAGCGCGGGGTCGGGCGCGGGTGCGGCGGCGCAGTGCGGCTCGGGCAGCAGAGTGAATGCTATATCTATACATGGCACGTGTAGGTACCTCTGTAGAGCTGCTTGTGCAGCGCGGGGTCGGGCGCGGGTGCGGCGGCGCAGTGCGGCTCGGGCAGCAGAGTGAATGCTATATCTATACATGGCACGTGTAGGTACCTCTGTAGAGCTGCTTGTGCAGCGCGGGGTCGGGCGCGGGTGCGGCGGCGCAGTGCGGCTCGGGCAGCAGAGTGAATGCTATATCTATACATGGCACGTGTAGGTACCTCTGTAGAGCTGCTTGTGCAGCGCGGGGTCGGGCGCGGGTGCGGCGGCGCAGTGCGGCTCGGGCAGGGCGGCGCCGCAGCGCGCACAGTCGCCGCCGGCGCGGCCGCAGCCCGTGTGCTGCCACACGCCGCATCCCGCGCACCACGCTAGCAGGGATGCTACGTCTGCAAACAAACATATGTCCCTCGTATCACATTGGTCGGATATGCATATCGAATTTTGGAGGATCTCATGGCTAATTAACAACACGGCCACCTTGTTATAATGAGTTCGTATTCGCATTTGTGCATCTTTGGTCTCCCCCATTCTAGGCGCGCGTTCCTGGGGCGAGCGCACTGCGTAAGCGCTGCCGCCGCGTGACGTGTGTGCAGTGTATCTCTGCCATGTGATTGGCCGAAACAATCCGTGCACTCTCCACACACGCCGCGGGGCCTCAAAACGGAACGCTCACGCATCTATCTACTCACACGCCTGAGAACCGCGTATGCCTAACGCGGGGTTAGCCTTTGGCAATCGTTACTTTTAGCCAGAAGCACATATTGCGACGAACTGGCTTAGCAAGGTGTACAAATTGAGCTTAAATAAGTTACTTCTTATGGCTGGCATGACGAGCTAGTTCTACATGTAATCTATACTAATATTATAAAGCTAAAGAGTTTGTTTGTTTGTTTGAACGCGGAAATCTCAGGAACTACTGGTCCGATTTGAAAAATTCTTTCAGTGTAAGATAGTCCATTTATCGAGGAAGGCTATCGGCTACTTTTAATCCGGGTGCACCGAATAGTTCCCACGGAACGCGGGTGAAACCGCTGGCAGAAGCTAGTACACTGTATAATTCGTGCCAAACGAGTTTCTCGCTGCTCAGAAACTATTTTTATGGTTTCGTGGCCAAAGGGTACAACAGGACTGGACCCTACTACTAAGACTTCGCTGTCCGTCTGGCACAAAGCTGTATCTCATGAACCGTGATAGTCAGACTGATACATATTTTCATAGATGTCTGTGTAGTTTTGTTCAGCTATAACAATAAATACTGAAAACTAAATTAAATGTTTTGAGCCGGAATTCTGAGAGGCACGGCTCGCAACAGTAGCATTCAACCTGCGTGTCTGTGAATATAGTTTGGCGTATTCATACGTGACACTTATGAAGCGGCAACAAGGACGACCGAGCGGTGGTGACACGTACGTGCGAGATCAGCTGGCCAGTATCCGTTGAGGTATTCTCAATGTTCGATTATATTGAATTTTGAAACACAAACATTCCTCACTCATCAAACTCAAACATATAAAAAAAATAACTATTATTATATTAAGAAACCACTTACCATTTCTTCCACACACATGACATGCTTTTTTCGGCGATGCATACACAGGTTCCACAGATAAGCTCGCCGGCAACGTGGCCGCCCACGCGGGTTTGCCGTTGCTCCATCCTGCCGATACCAAAAAAAAACATTAATATCAGATTTTCGCATAAACTAGGTTCAACACTACAGTTTTTCTTACCTTTATTTTCCGTTGAAGATCCGGAAGGAGAGCCTTCGCGAGACGTTTTATTCTGCGACTGAAACAAACAGGTCATCAATAGGAAAAATTTGGTCTCTCGTTTGTCTCCATTTACTTTCCACAAAATAGATATAATAATTTAACAATTGGTGTGTATCACATATGATTCGTAGGACACGGAAAGTGTTAATATTGAATGAACATAAGTACCTGTTGTTTTCGTAGCTTTGCAGACCTTGTCTGTGGGGGATCATTATGTGTTTGCAGGTACGGAAACTGGTTGTACTTCTTCTTTTTCTGTTAATAAAACGACATCCAAATAAGTTGAGGAACATTTCCATTTCACAGATAATAATATAGACTTAACACTCACAGGTAACATTTCATAGTTCCCATAAAGGAAATCATTTCTGTTAGTACTGGTAGTGGACCGCTTGCGACGCTCGTTCCGCTTTTTCTCTAACAGCTCTCTTTGTAAAGGTGTCACTAAACCAATCAGCCTGAAAGAAATAAAATTATAATTTAAATAATAATAATATCGTACCATGAGTGGTGCATTTTTTGGAAACTTTACACTAATCTAATAGTTTGACGTTGTTGCTTCGCTCGGAATGCCATACAAGGTATAAATTAATCATGGCTATGTTATTTTTTGCAACTGTACAAAACTATCAATATATGAATAGCACGCAATTTGACTCGTTAGCAGGGGAGTAATATCTTCCTTCATTTCATCCCCTAATAAGAAAAATATTACCTCAAAAACACCTCTTTGGTGACAGGCTCTCCAGGCTCAGGAAGCGGTGGTGGTGATGGTGTCGGAGAAAGTTCTGCACCCTGAGATGAATCCGAATCTGACTTCTGTTCTTGCCACTCATTGCTATCCTGGTGCTTTGGTCCACTGCCAAACAAAACACATTTTATTTTTTATTTCGCAGATTTTGTGCAAATATTTGCAATTATTAGATAGGTTTTGATCAGTACTCAGTGTATTTAGAGTATCATATTATGCAGGTATAGAATTAAATTCAGTAAAGGATTGGCATAGGATGATGAGGAGCAATTGAATTAAGTTCCTATTCACACAAACTACAAAAATCAGGTCAAACTTAAATAAAGTACATCTGCAACACACTTACCTAAAAGCTTCTTTCACTTTATTTAAGACATTCACAAAATTGTTTCTACTATCATGCACAGGGTTTGGCAGTTGAGAAAAGTTTCTCTGATATTTATCTTTATCTTCAGTCTCACTGTGATTTGAGTTTTCCTTCTCATTAGATAACTTTATCTCAATCTCCACATCAGATACACTATTCTCTTTTATTTCATCACTGTTGTTTTCAGTTTTTATATGTATTTCATTCAACACAGATGGCTTCAATAATGATACTGTTCTATTTCTGCTACGATATTGTATTTGATGGTCCCTCAGTTGTTGTGCCACATATCTATTGTCATTTTCAATGTTGATGTGCTTGTTGCGAGCCTTCAATCTTTGTTGGTACAACTCTAGTTCTCGACGTAGCCTGTCCACCACTAGTTTCTGTAAAATAAAAATATTTGTCATTATTTTTGTATTATGTACTTCTTAATTTATTTATGATTCATGGGGACATCTGTGGTGTTTTAGTAATGAAATAAAATTATATATATTTACATTATTTATATACTATAACTACTTAATGAATAGAGCTAAGTAGAGTATTTTCTATTACCAACCCATAGAAATATATTAATAAGTACAGAATAATTTTGTGTTCCCTTCCCTATCTACAGATGAATTGTTTGATATTAACACAAAACTGAATTAAATGTGTATTGTTTTGTAAACTACAGATACAGTAAAATCCATTGTAGTATAGACTTATCAGCAACTTATTTAAGATTTGCCCATGAATCATAAGTGTATGCTTACTTCCTTGATAAAATATTAGACTAAATATTCAGAAATACTTACTTGAGTTTGACCAATTGCGATTATTTCTTTCTCAGCTTCTTTAACTTTAGATCTAAGATGCATGTTCTGCAAACAAAGCACACTCACGTTATTCCAAAGAATATAAAACAATATTTATTTATAGCCAAGAAAACAATGTCTCTTACGTTTTCATCTTCTTGAAGGCGCGCAACCCAAACCTTAAAAAGAGTAAATTAAATGTTACTAAATTACAAAACTCTCTAAACAATAAAAATAAAATACAAATCACAATCATTAAAACCAACCTGATGGATTCGAATCGCATTTTTCAAGTCCGACTGGGTTTTGCGAATATCTTCCTTTATTTCATTAGAAACTTCCATGTTTTATCTAAATTTTATAAACTTATTAACAAGAATCATCAACAACTTGTATTTATTTATCTAACTAAAATAAAAAATAATCAAAGTATAGTTCAGTTCGTGAAGAAACAACTCTTCCTTGTTTCACTCAAAAACGCGAACTAACTATTGCCTTTCAGAAACTTTACACTGCGCGGGACGTTTATTATATAACGGAATCAAAAGAAACTGAAACAAATTAATATTGGTTTTTTAATATAAATCAATATGAAGCAGCAGAAATATAAATTATGTTAACAAATATCAACTTTATTCAACGAAGTGAGTTGAATTGAAATAATTACGCACACACACACAGACGCTGACAAGTTCATACATTAGCATACACATACATACATGCATACATGATGTACTTTATACCTACTCTCGTAAATCTGGAACGCTCTCGTGACTGAAAGAAATGGCATACTCCATTCACCATTCTCTCTCTCTCCAATTCGCGGGAATTTGGTATTCCGGTGGCCCAGCCGGTTTTTTTTAAATATTTTTCGTGTTTATTTTAGCAGTAAAATTAATAATAATAAGTATCTCGCGACTAAGTGATGTTCACATGGGTTGATCATAAAGTTAAACAATACTTAGGGCGATTGTTTCGTGGATGGGTAATCATCTTGACATGATGAGTTTCTTATGCGGCCTAGCATATTTTCTTTAGTTCGAGTTATTGTGCGAGAGGCAGGTGACTTGTGCTGGGAATTTAGTTTCGGAACGATATCGACTTTTGAGAGAACTGAACTTTAGTGAACATCCGACACCGACAAGCCGATAATATAAAAGTATAACATGTGGTTATTGGATTGCCCAGGTAACTGGGTTGAAGAGGTCAGAAAGAAATGACAGGCTCCATGTAAAACATTGATATTCAGCTGCATGCGGTTAGGCGTACCCTAACATTTTTGCGAAAAGGGAAAAGGCCAGGCTAGAGGCCATGCGGATGCGTTTGGTTTGTGTGAATTTCAAACTTTATGTCATTCATTCCATTCTTCGATTAGGCGATAATCATTCATTCTTCCATTCAATCAAATCAATGTCGTCGCCTGTCGGCCTATAGAATATCGACGTGAAGTTCATTTTAAAAATTGAAATTAATAATTCTGACAATAGATATTAACTCATTTATTATTTAATTAAGATTAGGAGTGTACTGCAATATAGTGTCTGAATTCAAATACCTATATTACTTGAGATTAAAATATTTGAATAGATTGGAAACGACATGTTCATGCTGAAATTTTCATGGTGATTGGCGCCACGACAAAGATTGTATTTCCACGAGTATATATATTATTTAGATCGTTTTACAACCCTCAATATGTCTGTTAAACGACAAGCTACGACTGAATTGAATCATGAGAATTGGGATCAAGATGATCCCGCCGACCATGAAGAAATGGGCAGTTTCAAAATTGCGCCGAAGGAAATGCTTGAGAAACGTGTTATCAGAACAGCAAAAAGGCGTAGCCAAGTTACGGGTGACGAGGTAGGTTCATTAATTTAGTGTTGATGTTGTAAAAAAACTCTTTCCAGATATGTACCATACGAATTAACGTAGACATCAGACCATGTTCGTTTAATGGCCCACAATCTTATATTCAATAAATTTTCAACAAAACAAAGGACCCCCTTACACAAATTATGTAATGTTTAAGCATGTCACTTTGACCATTTGTATACCTAGGATTAACATGAGTAAACACACATGTTAAGTTTATTTGCTGTAACTAATATAACTGGTTTTGCCCATTTCAGCCAAAGAAGAGTGTCTTCAGTGGATTCAGCGGATTCAATAAAGCTCAACCTGCTTCTTTTGACTTTTTGTCAAAATTAACTAATGGAAGCAATGACAACAATAGTTCATCCAGCAAGGCAGATTCATCTGTGACATCGAGTTTATTTTCAAATAAGCCACTTGCAAGCCCAAGCAGTGGTATTTTTGGCACTCAATCATCTGCAACACCAACCAAGTCTCCATTTGCATCTCCATCAACTCAAACAGGCTCAAGCTCACTCTTTGGTGTACCATCTCAAAATACAACTTCCCCTCCATCAATGTTTAGTACATCAAAAGCTGACTCCACCGTCAATGATTCTCCATTCAAAATACAAACTGTTACTAGCTCAACAGATAATAATACTGATTCTACAAAATCATTTAGCGCACCAGTTACCTCCAGTAAATTTGACATTCCATCACCCAATTCTAATGTAGCAAAGTCATTATTTTCAACAACTTCTAATTCTACTCCATTTAAAATTCAACCAATGCCAAACACAAATGCAGTACAAAACACTTTTGGTATGACATCAAAACTAGAATTAAATTCTAACAATACAGAAAAAAAAACTGAAGATGCCAAGAATGATAAAAAAATGAAATACTATTCAAAACTAAAAGGTTTAAATGAATCAGTATGTGATTGGATAAAAAAACATGTGGAACAAACTCCTCTATGCATACTTTCACCAATATTTAAAGACTATGACAAGTATTTAAAAGAAATACAGGAGGAATATAAGGGTTCAGAAGATGGAGAAAAAAAACAGGATGACAAAAATTCAACAAGTGATACAAAAGTTCAATTTGCATATTTTGCTAGCAAACCTGCAGCAACAACCGAATTATCAAATCCATCAATTTTTAATGTGTCACCAAGTTCTAAATCTCTGTTTGCTACACAAAACAGTCCTACTGCAGCAACTGAAAAACCAGGAACATTTTCCTTTGGGATTGGATCATCTACTAATACTTCAAGTACAATCACTACCAGCTCAGCAGGATTTTCATTTGGTGCCATTACTTCAAGCACTGCGAGTGCTGTAACATCTTCTCCATTCTCATTTGCCACAACCACAAGTACCACAGCAGCCAATGGATCAGCAGCTCCATTTTCCTTTGGGATTGGGAAGCCCTTCAGTTTTAATTCAAATGTGAAACAAAACACAGACACAACTGAAGAAGCCAATGAAGATGAAGATGCACCACCTAAAGTGGAATTTACACCAGTTGTTGAAGAAAACTCGGTTTATGACAAGCGCTGCAAAGTATTTGTAAAAAAAGATGGTAATTTTGTTGACAAAGGTGTTGGTACATTATACATTAAAAAAATTGAAGAGAGTGGAAAACACCAGCTACTAGTTAGAGCCAATACTAACTTGGGCACTATTTTAGTTAACTTGATATTAGTGTCTGCAATCCCTACACAGCGCATGGGCAAAAATAATGTTATGTTGGTATGCATACCTACTCCAGAATCAAAGCCCCCACCTACACCAATCTTAATCCGGGTGAAAACTTCAGATGAAGCTGATGAATTACTAGAAACTTTAAACAAATATAAAACATGAAGTTTTAATCTACTATTTTTGTTTATACTTTATGACTAGTTATGAACATATTACTGTACCTATAATATAGCCGGACTAGAGTAGCCAATTTTATTCAGAAAAATGTATTTTAAGTAATATTATTCTTTTCTACATGAATGTCTGGATATGCATGATCTTCACCTGAAGCAATGATATTGTAATCGGTAATAACTATTGTAGACCTTGATCATTGAATAAAAGACTATTCGTATCACTTATGGAGTACCACCAAATTATTTGAGTAATTGACACCACCATTATACATATGTATACATAATTAGGTATAATTTTTTCTATCTCTACCTCTTCTCTAATAATATTATAAATGCGAAAGTAACTCTGTCTGTTACGCTTTCACGCCTAAACCAGTGAGCCGATTTTGATGAAATTTACTACAGAGATAGAATAGACCCTGACGAACAACATAAGCTACTTTTTATCCGGGTACGGGAAATAGTTCCCTCGGGAAGCGGGCGAAGCCGCTGGCAGAAGCCAGTATACGTATTTAACTGCAAATAATAGATGTTTTCAATATGGATCAATTTTGGTAAGCAGGAAGGTAACACCCTGGATTGACAGATGGCTTATTTTTAACCAAGTCTGAAATATAAATTTATTGAGTTTCAGTCAAACACTGTGTTAGCAGTTGGATCGTCCTTCATAGTTTTCTAATATCTCCCACCCGATTAGCAGAAATAGTGATTTTGTTTAAACAGGAACAGGTAACATCCTAAATCCACGCAGACGTAGTCACGGCCAAAAGCGTACTCTCTAATAAAATCGGCCAGGTACGACTCGCACGAAGGGTTCCACTTATCTATAAAACGGCAAAAAAAAACAAGTTTGTTTATATAGGAGTCCCCTGACTAAAATATTTTTAGTTTTCAGTACTTGTTCATATTGCAGTAATAATAGTACACATTCTGTGGACAGGGACAGCAGGTTTAGTATACTAGGGTCGGTTTTTATCCTATGGGAACGTAAACCTAAAACAGGATGTGACTGTGTATTGTGCTGCTTAGGTAAAGCACACGTTATAAGGAGAGGCTTCGAATCGCAAAGAAAGATTTTAAGGATACAATGCTGCAACGCAAGTGTTGTGGCCTCGCCCATACAGCTTTATAGCAAACTCTTCACAACCAGCCTGTTGGATCAGCATCCAAGGTGTCATCAGTACTTTTGTCATGAAAATAATACAATATTTATAAACTTGTCATATTTTATTTCTTGGCTACACACATGTAAATACCATTACTAGAGTCATGGCACTGAGCACATTATGAAACCATGTAACCAAATCTTAATAAATTACAATTCTAGAATAAGCTTATTTCCTTAAAAAATGATTTGTTTATTTTACAACATTTCCACTAGAAATTCACATTTAAATCATAGTATTACTATGATGCACCATATATGTTTTCCAAGACAAAATTATTTCTTATATTTATTTTTAAATAAAATTCATTAGGCATCCAGCAAATGATCAAAATGTCAAATAAAATATATACTTATTGCACACTACCAGCAACATAACTGTTGGGAGTCATTTGCCCTAGACCCATTTGAATCCGGTGCATATGAATCTCTACATTATTTTGAAATAGTTTCTGATGATGTGGCTCTAACTTCATTTTAATTTGTTCCATTGTGCCTTGCAAAACTGTTAATTCATAAGCATTTTGGTCAGAATCTGACAAACTTTTTACTTGAAGCATTAAAGCAATAAGATCTGTGATAAGGTCAATCAGATTGGGGTCTTTGACTGATCCATTATTATTTTTTTCAACCAGCAAAGATGCTTTCTCTCGACATATTTCTCTCAAATGTGAAGGCACTAACATTGCAGCTAAGCTTGGCTCTGGAGCTATTTGTTGACAGTACTGTTGTACATCATTTATGTAATCTTGTAAATCCATATTCATTTTTTCCAACTCAATTACAACTGCAGCATACTTTCTTTCAAAGTCTTCAGGCATCTTTTGGCCAAATGATTTCCTTTTTTCAGCATCACAGTTGTATTCTTTTAATAAATTAATTTTGTCTCTTTTAGCATTTAATATTCTCCTTAATTTGACAATAAGTTCTAAAAGGGCAAATGGGTAACTACCAATGGTATCTATTTGTTTTGCTATGTCTGAACAACCAATAAGTGGGTCACCTTGAGAATTATTGTTTGTTGGTTCATACAAGTTAAATATATCTTGGAGGACAAATCTTGGGCGAAATTTCTTGGTTATGCTGGAAAGACTTATAGTGTCTGGTGGTTCATTAGATAAAACTTCATAATCTGGCACAGAATGTGTTCCCAGTTTGGGTCGTTCAAAAGTTATTCTATATGTGTTATTAGATGTATCAACTGCATCAATGCATCCTGTAAATAAACCATCTTGAGGTTTACGTAATCTTGCTGTTACCTTAGTTCCCACTACTAATTGCATTGGTATTTCATTTGGTAAGTCTTTAACACTGATATCAGCAGCTTTCCTTTGCTGTATAAATCGAATTAGCTTTCGTTTTCTCTCAAGTTCCCTGCGTTCTTCATCAAAAAATGCTTGGGAACATCTCCGTGGCTTGCCCATCATCCGCCTAATTTTAGACCATTGCANCGTATTTAACTGCAAATAATAGATGTTTTCAATATGGATCAATTTTGGTAAGCAGGAAGGTAACACCCTGGATTGACAGATGGCTTATTTTTAACCAAGTCTGAAATATAAATTTATTGAGTTTCAGTCAAACACTGTGTTAGCAGTTGGATCGTCCTTCATAGTTTTCTAATATCTCCCACCCGATTAGCAGAAATAGTGATTTTGTTTAAACAGGAACAGGTAACATCCTAAATCCACGCAGACGTAGTCACGGCCAAAAGCGTACTCTCTAATAAAATCGGCCAGGTACGACTCGCACGAAGGGTTCCACTTATCTATAAAACGGCAAAAAAAAACAAGTTTGTTTATATAGGAGTCCCCTGACTAAAATATTTTTAGTTTTCAGTACTTGTTCATATTGCAGTAATAATAGTACACATTCTGTGGACAGGGACAGCAGGTTTAGTATACTAGGGTCGGTTTTTATCCTATGGGAACGTAAACCTAAAACAGGATGTGACTGTGTATTGTGCTGCTTAGGTAAAGCACACGTTATAAGGAGAGGCTTCGAATCGCAAAGAAAGATTTTAAGGATACAATGCTGCAACGCAAGTGTTGTGGCCTCGCCCATACAGCTTTATAGCAAACTCTTCACAACCAGCCTGTTGGATCAGCATCCAAGGTGTCATCAGTACTTTTGTCATGAAAATAATACAATATTTATAAACTTGTCATATTTTATTTCTTGGCTACACACATGTAAATACCATTACTAGAGTCATGGCACTGAGCACATTATGAAACCATGTAACCAAATCTTAATAAATTACAATTCTAGAATAAGCTTATTTCCTTAAAAAATGATTTGTTTATTTTACAACATTTCCACTAGAAATTCACATTTAAATCATAGTATTACTATGATGCACCATATATGTTTTCCAAGACAAAATTATTTCTTATATTTATTTTTAAATAAAATTCATTAGGCATCCAGCAAATGATCAAAATGTCAAATAAAATATATACTTATTGCACACTACCAGCAACATAACTGTTGGGAGTCATTTGCCCTAGACCCATTTGAATCCGGTGCATATGAATCTCTACATTATTTTGAAATAGTTTCTGATGATGTGGCTCTAACTTCATTTTAATTTGTTCCATTGTGCCTTGCAAAACTGTTAATTCATAAGCATTTTGGTCAGAATCTGACAAACTTTTTACTTGAAGCATTAAAGCAATAAGATCTGTGATAAGGTCAATCAGATTGGGGTCTTTGACTGATCCATTATTATTTTTTTCAACCAGCAAAGATGCTTTCTCTCGACATATTTCTCTCAAATGTGAAGGCACTAACATTGCAGCTAAGCTTGGCTCTGGAGCTATTTGTTGACAGTACTGTTGTACATCATTTATGTAATCTTGTAAATCCATATTCATTTTTTCCAACTCAATTACAACTGCAGCATACTTTCTTTCAAAGTCTTCAGGCATCTTTTGGCCAAATGATTTCCTTTTTTCAGCATCACAGTTGTATTCTTTTAATAAATTAATTTTGTCTCTTTTAGCATTTAATATTCTCCTTAATTTGACAATAAGTTCTAAAAGGGCAAATGGGTAACTACCAATGGTATCTATTTGTTTTGCTATGTCTGAACAACCAATAAGTGGGTCACCTTGAGAATTATTGTTTGTTGGTTCATACAAGTTAAATATATCTTGGAGGACAAATCTTGGGCGAAATTTCTTGGTTATGCTGGAAAGACTTATAGTGTCTGGTGGTTCATTAGATAAAACTTCATAATCTGGCACAGAATGTGTTCCCAGTTTGGGTCGTTCAAAAGTTATTCTATATGTGTTATTAGATGTATCAACTGCATCAATGCATCCTGTAAATAAACCATCTTGAGGTTTACGTAATCTTGCTGTTACCTTAGTTCCCACTACTAATTGCATTGGTATTTCATTTGGTAAGTCTTTAACACTGATATCAGCAGCTTTCCTTTGCTGTATAAATCGAATTAGCTTTCGTTTTCTCTCAAGTTCCCTGCGTTCTTCATCAAAAAATGCTTGGGAACATCTCCGTGGCTTGCCCATCATCCGCCTAATTTTAGACCATTGCACTTGTGTTAATTTGCGGTTTTTCAGTTGAGGAAAAGATTCTCTCAGGCAGATCATGAAATCATTTTCTCCATCAAATAATACTTTATCAATGTTACTGTAGAAATACTCAAAACATACCCATTTATGAGCCTTGGGTAATTTAAGCAGATTTCTTAAACGCATTCCATTCCTGTGACCAGATTTTGTATCTTGTGCTTGTGATTCAACGGGTTCAGACTTCTCATCATACTTTTCATTTGCCCTTTGAACTTTCGAGGGTGATTTCTGTTTTTTAGCACTCGATTGTTTATTAGGAGTTTTTGATATAATTTTCGGGGTTCGTTTTGGTGATTGCCGTGGCGGTGATGTATTCACAAAATCATCAACAAATATAAATCTGTTTTTCTTTCGGATACGAGCTGGCATACCACGCGCGTTCAACTTTTGGACGGGTTCACTTGGTGCTGGTTTTGGCGGTAACTTGGTTCCGACTCTATGTAGTCCCAGCGCGGCAGGACCAAATGCTGGAGGTTCTTCTTCTTCTTCTGGAAAATCCATATCCATAGGTTCATCCTTAACTCTGTAATGGGATCTGGGCGAATAATCCTCTTCATCGTGTTCTCCTAAACAAAAATAACACAATTTTTTATTAGTCACAATCAAGGTAACTCCGGCTTGTATTAGCACATTATACGTTGTTCCACAAAATATATTAACAAATCCAAGTATACGGCACACTATAATTCTCAGATCCAATGATAAACTGATTGACATTTCGGCTGAAAATTTGAATTTTTTCAAATTTTGAATCTAGCGAGTGGTTCGCTTTTTACAATCGTAGCTTCAGAGGAGAACACAAGAATTTTTAACACATACTGGTATGTAAACATTTAAGAAAAAGCATTTGTTTCTACTCACTATAAATAGTTGTAATAGTTGAACAATTATTAAAATAACAATATAAACAAAACTTACTTTCTGATTTATCCGCCATGTTGATGAAGTAAATTTGATTTAATTTGAAGATGAGAGCGCCAAGAACAAATGCGATCGGATATAAACTGGGAAGTACGGCACAGCTCAAGCTGTATATTACTAAATCAAAATTAGTATTATTTTTAGTATTTAGTAATATGTGGTTTTCCCAATCGGAAAAAAATAATATACTACTAAGATTTTTTAGAAACCTGATAAATGCCGAAATAGTGGACAAAACAATCGAAAAGAATTCGTAACAGTATTAATTTGCTTCTGGTGACCTGAAGTTTGACTATCTGCGTCACGTGAATAAACCTACAATCTCAATTTTATTGATTGTGAAATTTATTTATTACGTAAGTGCACATTTATCTTTGCTATTAACATTATTTTATGATTCGCTGGGCTGATACTCTGAATGTGGTGATATCAAGATTTGCTGTCAACTAGCGATGTTACGACTCGATCTGCCAACCCGGTTCAAACCGACTTGAGCCGCAAACCGTTCAAACCGGTTTGAGCCACGAACAAACCGACTTGGATGATCTGAGGAGCGAGCGGTAGAACAATTTTGTAGATCGGCGCAGCGCGTCGGGTGCGTGGGGAGTGGGCGGGGCGGAGGGGTATCGCGAGTCGACGCGAGTTCGCATCGCATTGTTGGTTGACTGTTGTTTGTTTGGGTAACGACTTACGAACGAGCTGAACCGAACAGTTTACGTATTACGTACGATTAATTTGTGACTTTGTGTTGTGGTGTAGTATTATTTTTTGTGTGTTATTTAATTTTTCTCTTTCGATTGATCTCAGTATTCTCAATAAAAAAAAAACATTTTAAGTGTAGGTACATATTGTATTTTATTTTACCTCTCTCCGAGCTAAAAATAAGAGTTTGTCTTGACAAAGTCCATTTTCATTCGTTTTTGGTCTCAACCAGAAACGGGTATGTTTAATTTGTAACCATAATGTGGTTTCCTTATTATAAAGTTCTTGCAAATCGAATTATAAACCGAAATGACGAAGTTGATGCGACGCCGACGTACCAATTTCAAACCGTAATGACGAAGTCGATGCGACGTACGGTACGTCGGACCATACGTCGCATCTACTTCGTCATTACGGTTTGTAACTCGGTTTCAAACCGGTTTACTAAGAATTTCACGGTTCGATTTACAAGTCGGTTTGAACGAACCTTCAAACCGACTTAGTTCGGTTTGAAAAATTTCGAGATCGTAACATCGCTAATGTCAACATTTGTTGGACACCCTACTACTACCAGTCATTGATATTGTGTGCGACCACAGACTAGTAAGAGAGGTGCGAACGATTAATTTCTGTACGGTTTATCTCGCCGGGAAACATCACGAGTAAAAATAAGTTACAAATTCTTATTTATTTAGAGTTTTTTTTGTTTATTTCAGGATGTGGGTGTATTATCAAGTAATGTTAATTTCTGTTACTAGTATCATTATAAATTATTACACAATCGCCTCACATAATTTGGAAGTAACAGCTTGCTATGAAAATACTTCATTTCTTGAAATGGCCAAAAATAGACCAAGAATTATTGATGTGGTTACAGGATGTACTGTGAACTTATTGTGCCACTTTTGGTATGTAAGCTTTTGGTATGTAACTCCGAAACTTCTTACAATTTAAATGTAACTGTAGAAAACGTTTTATTGCGAAATATCATAGTTTCGTCAGTTTATAGTTCATAATAAGAAGTTTCGGAGTTAAACAAGGACAGCAGAAATTACTTTGTGGGATATTATAACCGCCAATCATAAGATCACGCCTCATATTGAATGTTAACTTAGGTAAAACATGAAAAAACCATTTTATATTTGAATTTCCCGCTTCTAGTGGTCGAATGCACCTTAAGGAGGGTTTTCTGTCATCACTTCATCAGAGAGCGCTTCGTGTGCGTCAGGTCCGAACAGATACAGTCCGACAGTCAGATATACAAATTCCAACTGATCGACTGAATTTTAGTAAAATATTACGCGTTACTGATTTTAACTGATTTAAAAACATTATTTTTCAAATATTGTAAAAATAAAAACATGAAAAAGCGATCGAAAAATACAAGTCGTGAATCTATTTTGATAAGTGTTTGGGCCTGACGGTACAGTGCTGACATCTAATGAAGACCGTTTTAGAAAACCCTCAATAATTTATCAACTTTAAAAATGGTTTATATAAAAAAAAGTCTTCATTTATAATGCCAGTTTTACTAAAAAGCACATGTCTAGTGAAAGTTTTCAGCTAGCTGCAGTAAACCTAAGATGATATGACCTGAAGCCTGAAACTGAAGCAGGCACGACCGCGCTTTTATATAAAAGTGGATCCACCTCCACGTACCGTAATTTCGGACCTAAAAACTTTGCTGGTGTGCTCATCTACACCAGTATGCATAAACACGAACAATGAAGGAACAAATTTATTACAAACTAGCTTCTGCCCGCAACTTCGTACGCGGATCCTGATTTTTTTATAATCATATTTTCTCATCGTTAAAACCTTCTTTCGATCTGTACAAACATTTTTAGACCAAAATAAGCCCGATCGGTCCAGCCGTTCTTGAGTTATGCGCTTACCAACACATTTAGCGATTCATTTTTATATTATAGATTATTTTTAGTATTTTACAGTCATAATTTTTCAGTAAAGCAAAAGAAGATTACTATCCAAAGTTGTGGTTTTATGGGCCGAGAATTCAAAAAAGTAGGAGTAACATATTAACAGAGATTCCAGTGAACGATATCGGCGCCAAATTGTTTATAACACCAGTTCATAAATTAATTATCTATGATTTTAACGAAAATTATTCAGGAATTTATATTTGCAAAATTCCTGAATTATTGGAAGAGGGTAATGTATTTATGTACATTATTGAAGGTTAGTACTTCAATATGTTTTTTTTTCAGGAAAATTGTGTTGTTTATATTATCTAGATTTCAAAGTGAAAACTGTTCAGAGGATTTTTTTTTAATCTTGTAAATTTAAAACTTCGGTGTCCGTCTGTTCGTCTGTCCATACGTCGGTCACCAGGCTGTATCTCGTTTCTATTTTTTTCTAGGTATATTTAAAGTTGATGTTAGTCCCAAACTCGGAACATTCGGTCAATGGGCCGAGTACAAACGGAATTACTTTGATTCTTTAAACAAGATGTTTGAGACATCTCAGGAAGCAGTTTTTAAATCACTAAGAGATTCTAATATAACTTTTAAATTAATAACAATCTGGGACAACTGGGGTGATTGTAAAGAGTTTGATCACCAGAAAGGTGTACGTAAAAGACTGGGTAGATGTCGCTTACAGCCCATCGCTATAAATACTACATTTGAGGTAAACACTTTATTTGTGTATGTACATTCAAGATAATTGAATAGCTATTAATAAGTTATCCAAATGGTTTGTATTACAGTACCTAGCGAAGGATACACTAGCTAACAATAAAACCATATCGTACTTAACAGATGGCTATGATATCCCCTGTCGTTCTTTACAACTCAATAAAATGATTCCGCAATTAAGCAAAATTGTTCGATACATACCTGAGTATGAAGCACAGGAACCATGTCAATACACGAAACGTGCTGGTAAAAAAACCTGTTTAAATTTTATTTTATTCTCTGTACGTTTCACAATGGTTGTAAATATGTAGGTACAGATGACAGCAAGTCCACCTGCCCGAATCTGTCAAATTGTCCCAATCGAATATTAACCTGCTACTATTGTGATAAGGTTGAAGAACTATTGCAATTTTTTTACAGATTGTGGTAACTTGATGTGCTGTCATCTGTACAAGTAAGGGATAGCCTAGACGAACAATATATTTGCGCAATTATATTGATCGTCAAGACTGCTCCTTTTTTGCACCATAATTTTTTGTAATACACACATTAAATATAATTTTTTTTAATAAAAAAAAATATGTTACAGTGAGATACAAATTAAATAAAGATAAACACAAAATTACGAAACTAGTAGAAGAAAACAGCCATGTTACGCTTTTCTGCTCGGATGTATTTCCTAGTTCAGATCTACAATGGTTTAAAGACAGAAAAAATTTAAATTCCTTATTTAGGTAAATGTTAATTCATGTTTCTATAAGAATTTTTAGGTGATTCTGTATTTAGGTAACTAGTCATGCCGGTTTTTTGCAGAAATAATGTACTATGTAGAAATGAAGATGAACCGCATATATCTCTAGACACCAATAATTCTTTGCACATATTGCATATTAGAAAAAATGAAGAAGGTAATTATTCGTGTATGGTGAATGGCAAAAAAATTCAAGAGTTTGAAGTAAGAGTTTTCTCTAAATCAAAAATATTAAATCAAGGTATACTTTTCTTCACAGTATACAATAGGGTGTTTCATTTTGTAGGCGAAAAAAAAATTTTCATTTTTTTTCCAGACTTTGATCGCCCCCTGAATCTAAGTAAGCTAAAAGTCATAATTACCAAATTTCGTGACAATTGGATAATATTTAGAGGTTGCACACTTTGATCGTTTTCGAAAAAACAACGAATTTTCAAAGTTAATGATATATATTGGAAAAACTGACAAGCAAAACCTTAAAATAAATTTAATGAATAATAAAGTTAATGTTTTGAAGGAAGCCGAGCTCCTAAAAACTCATCACTGGGTAATTTCTCTTAAAATACCTCTCTTAGATCCCATTTTCAAACGAAATATTTAACTTGAATAGGAGGAACTGATGATTAACGCGCTTGCTAGTGAATGTAACATAATAATATCACTTTGTTGGGGTCACCGATAAATAAAAAATAACGTTCTACATGCAATATAAAAATGTTAAATATTCAATGTTGAACCGATTT
>NWSH02000050.1:4871637-4886066 GCA_002382865.2 Heliothis virescens | reverse complement strand
GTTAGGTTTGAGTGAAGTTAGGTTAGGTTTGGATGAAGTTAGGTTAGGTTAGGTTTGGGTGAAGTTAGGTTTGTGTGAAGTGAGTTAGGTTTGTTGTGAAGTTAGTTAGGTTTGGACGAAGTTAGGTTTGGGCGAAGTTAGTTAAGTTAGGTTAGATTAGGTTTGGGTGAAGTTAGGTTCGCGTTGAAGTAAGTTAGGTTTGTTGTGAAGTTAGTTAGGTGATGTATTCAAATATACAATTTATAGTTACCTTACAGATGACTCAGCGCTCGTTACACAGGTTCTAGATAAAGTTATAGCTAGTTATCTGACAGATAATGCCATGGGGTTTTTTAGTGTTGACTACTTATCTATGGCATTATCTGTCAGATAGCTATCTTGAACTTTATCTATAACCTGTGGTACGGACCCTGAATGATTAAAAATATACGTATGTTTCATTGGACCATGTTTTTTCAATGAATAAAATAAATCAAATTTTCAACTTTTCAAATTGTTTTATTTCACAACTTTACCTATACCTTAAAATGAAAGAGAAGTTTGCATGACATAAGAATATACACATAGGCTACTTTTTATTCAAGGGTCCTTATTCTTTACCTCCTCTACCACTAGGTTTCCCGCTCTCTTAATCCTCTCCGTCACCTTTGCCAATTCCTCCCGAGTTCCAAAGCCAACAACTACCTTCTGGTGCCTAACTTTCCCCAGCCGATCGAAACGANCCAAGGGCAAAAAGGACTTTCCATTAGAAGCGGGTGAAACCGCTGGCAAAAGCAAGCAATATGTGTGTCGGTCACATAGCCGATTGCTGTGTACGAGGTTTCTGGTTCTATTCCCGGGTCGGGCCGAAATACCTTTTTGGGTTTTCGAAACTTTCACAAAGCGGCTCGGAGTCTGGAACTTCGTGATTGATACACCCGTGCATCGGAGAGCACGTTGGTGTCGGTCCTGCTTGTGATCTCTCTCTGGTCGTGTCGGACTGCCGTCCCATCGGGTTATGAGAGTGAGGGAATAGGGAGTGCACCTGCACTATAATACTGCGTAGCTGCCTGATCTATACTATATAATAATATTATAAAGAGGAAAACTTTGTTTGTTTGTTTGGTTGTAATGAATAGGCTCAAAAACTACTGGACCGATTTTAAAAATTCTTTCACCATTCGAAAGCTACATTATCCACGAGTGACATAGGCTATATTTTATCCGGGTACGGGCAGTAATTCCCACGGGATGCGAGTGAAACCGCGGGAAAACGGCTAGTCTTCTTATATGAGAACAGCCGCCGAGACCGACAATCGGCCTTGGATGCCATCTACACTTATAATAAATCTGTAGAGAGGTCAATTCTGTACATGAAATATATTTCCAAAATAACTATCAGGGGGTGATTAGGGACCGAGACTAACGCCAAAAATGCAATCAGTAGAATCTTTGTCTGTCTGTATAACCGTTATAGAAACAAAAACTACTGGACGGATTTTACGGAACTTGGTTCAGACGACAGCAGGTCTACGTATACGAATCTGTCAAATTTTACCAATCAAACATTAACCTACCCCCATTGGCATTGCGATGAGGTTGAAAATCGATTGCAGAAATTTGACAGATTGTGGTAACTTGATGTGCTGTCGTCTGTACAATTATTACTCATACTCCTGAGCTGGTTATAGTATACTTTTCATCACGCTACAATCAATAGGAGCAGAGCAGTGAAGGGAAAAGTTGGGAAAACGCACTGTCGCTGGCATAAGCGACATGATTCGTGAACAAAGTCGCTGGCAGAAACTAGTTACAAAATAAAACACAGAAAATATAATATCATATATTTATTTCTAATCATATAAAATATTCATCAGCCCTTAATATATCTTCTACTCCTCGCACGCATTAAAAACAAAACTCAAAAATTAATATTAAAAATACTGCGATCAGTGAAATTATTGTAAAAATAAATATAAAAACAAAATGTCGAATACATTTTCACTATTTAGGCTGTCCGCCACATCCGATAATCGGCGACCGATTTTTGTAGGAGAAAAATAGAACGCTCTTAACAATAGAGCAACGCTTACGTCCTACATGAAGTCGGTCAGAAAACCCTAGTAAGGACGTCCTACAAGAAATCGGTCAGATTACCTGTCCTACAAAGGCTCATGGCACATTGTACCGGCACCGCTCCAACCCGGCAAATAACGTGTCATTTAAATTTGAACATTAAATCGTATGACGTATGATGTATTTCATAACGTCAAAACAAAAAAGCCAACGGCGGGCTGTCAGCGCGCGGTTTCCTATCTAACAACTCACGTTGTTATGAAATATATCATACGCCATACAATTTAATGTTCGAATTTAAATGACACGTTATTTGCCGGGTTGGAGCGGTGCCGGTACAATCTGCCATGACCCAAAGTCTGAATTGGACGGGCAGCCTGAGACCGCAGAAAACTTCGACGCTTGACATAACCTCAAAATGAATTGTCAAATCTGACAGCTCAGGTGACAAGTTCCCACCAATTTTGAGATTACGTTTCGCCCCGATATTGGCCTATAGATTACAACAAATTGGTCATTAATTTACCAGCTTTTTATGAGACATAACACCGTGCTAACTAACATAATATATGTTATTTTCAGTATAATGATAAGTGCAAAAAGAATATACTCGTTTGTCACATAAGAACTCAGTTTTGACAAAAATATTTAACATAAAAAAACGATATTTTACAGCTACAGATACACACATCAAGCTACCACAATCTGTCAAATTTCTTCAATAGATTTTCAACCTTATCACAATAGTGGAAGGTTAATGTTCGATAGGTAAAATTTGACAGGTTCGGGTAGACCTGCTGTCTGCTGTCATCTGTACAACCAGTTTCTTTGCAAAATACAAATATTGTAATTCAAATAAATTGTGTGTCGTGTAAAAATAGAATTCTTTTCATTAACTTGAGCTTTTAACGGTCGAATACTCAAACGTTACTCAGTTTTAAGGACTGCTCAAACATTTTATCTTTGTCACATCTGTGTTAATGACAGAAACACTTACTATAACACCATTTAACTATAAAGGCGCGGGCCCACCGCAGTGAACGGAGAGTCTACGCACGTGTATTAAGCTTCGCTTTGGAAGAAAATGTTTGTGGTTGTGTCCACTGCAACCCACGGAGAGGCTACGCATGAATTGACGTCATTGATACATGCGTGGCTTGCTCGAATAGGCGGTTACATAGCTCAACGCTGTCAACGTGGGTCTACGTTTCCACTGGAGTACACGAATATGACCGTCGACTATGAACAGCTCACTTATCGCAGCGTAGCCTCTCCGTGCGCCGTGCCACGCTATTCATAGTCGTGTGTCATATTCGTGTATTCTAGTGGAAACGTAGACAAATTAATACACGCAGCTAAAATGCGCCGCGTGCTCGGGCACAGCATGCGTCGCGGTGGGCCCGCGCCTTAAATGTCACGCCACAGCCCAGCGACTAACTTGTCATATGAATTTGACACTTAAATCGTATCTCATACAAAACATTTTATAACGTCAATATAAAAAGCCAACGGCGGAGTGACAGCGAGCTTGCAGCTACAACAACAGCCGTGCCGTGCCGTGCTGTTCATGTGTGCTATGACCTTGCCCCGGGGCAAATAGAAAAATGAGGCCCTTAAAGGGCCCTTAAAGGAAAAAAAGAAAGGGACATGTATCTTGCGCGAGCAGAGCGAGCTGTTTTTTTTAGTATTCTGAGTAAAAACACGAGCGCGAAATGTTTGGAAAGTGAAAATGAGAGTAACTTTGAAAAGTTCAGGGGCCCCCTCAGGTTCATTCGAGGGGCCCCTTGAGCTTGGGGGCCCCGGGGCACTGCCCCGGCTAGACCCTTCGTAGCTACGCCACTGCTGCTTATAGTTTGGTTATAGATAAATGGGGCAACTCTTAATAGAACTTAAAGTTAAGTAACATTTGAGTATGTCGACGTTTGTATTAAATGTTCAACAACTATAGCTTACTTTTATGGCCCATTTCTATACCTTATCTATCCATAGCTAGAGATTAGAGATTGAAATTTGTCATCTATAGATACATATAAAAATCAAAGCCCCGACTCATTCACTGACACATTAACGCAGGGCCCAAACCCGTGAACTGAAATTTTGCACAGAGGTTCATCTTAAGACTCTCACGCAAGATAAGAAAGGATTTCCCGAAATTCCCACGGGAACGGGGAAAACGGGTGTTTAAGTTTTATAACTTATATGGAGCTAGTGTGAAAATTCAATCTCTAATTGTGGTTCAATGGATAGTTAGGTTATAGAAATCCAGATAGATAATAATGTGAAAAGTCAATTGGTACCTATTAGCAACCGAGTGTGAGAATTTGTGAATAAGGCATTGTCATTTGTCAAAAAAATGTTGTCACAACTAAAATATCAAAAACACGGCAGAGAAAGAACGAGTGGATGTGCCCTTATACCTGTACAGACGACAGCAGGTCAACGTATACGAATCTGTCAAATTTTACTAATCGAAACTTAACTTACCTCCATTGCAATAAGGTTGAAAATCTATGTAGAAATTTGACAGATTGTGGTAACTTGATGTGCTGTCGTCTGTACAGTACGAGAACCAGTGTCGACAAATTCACACATATTCTACATTTCAAAACAAAGAACTGACGTTTAAATTCATCTAAGCGTAAACGCCTACTTATCGTTTATCAAAACAAGTCTCTACGCAGTTTGGATAAGGTTGTTTTTACGTCACTGAGTGAGTGTTGCGATTCGGTGCAGATAGTTGACTCAAGGGCACTTCCACTTGTTCTTTCTCTTTCGTGATCTAAAACTAGAATATCATCCCTTCTACCCAGGATAATAATCGTAAAATCATAATCGAATAATCATATCACAAAATAAGTTTAAAAAAACACGTACTATTTAGAAAAAACTTTTTTTTTTACAAAAAAATCTTTTAAAAATAATACATGTGTTCTATTACAAAATTAACGAAAAAAAAATCATACCCACCACTGATTTTTAATTTAAAAAATACATAATCATATTATAATTAACGTTTGAAAACAATTAAATAAACTCCTAAGCTAATTAGGTAAATATATTTACATAAATAATGTGTCGTTACTGAAAATAAATTATAAATAGTTATTACATACTAAAAAAACGGCCATCTTGAAACTATAGACAATTCGAATTTACAATTTAAGGTGAATGCGACCACTAGAAGCGGGAAATTCAAATATAAAATGGTTTTTTCATGTTTTACCTAAGTTAACATTCAATATGAGGCGTGATCTTATGATTGGCGGTTATAATATCCCACAGAGTAATTTCTGATGTCCTTGTTTAACTGCCGAAACTTCATAGAATTCAAATGTAACTGTAAAAAACTTTTTATTGCGAAATATCATAGTTCCGACAGTTGCATTTGAATTGTAAGAAGTTTCGGAGTTAAACAAGGAGATCAGAAATTACTTTGTGGGATATTATAACCGCCAATCATAAGATCACGCCTCATATTGAATGTAAACTTAAGTAAAACATGAAAAAAACAATTTATATTTGAATTTCCCGCTTCTAGTCGTCGAATGCACCTTAATTCCAACCATTTTGTGTCCTAAAATTTGTAACAAACAGAGCAAAAAATATATACTAAAACAGTAGAATAATTATAAATAATACAGCTGTCTATTTTCAGACTGTGGTAGGAAACTAATACATTTTTTACACTAGCAACCCAAGCGTTTAACGCAAAATTTCTATTCACAAAAAATACTTGCATACGAAAGGAAATAATATATTAAAGACACAAAAATTATTTGTGCAAAAGGAATCTTTTAGCCTTGTAACATTGCTTACAAAATATTTCTACTAGCTTCCGCCAGCGGTTTCACCCGCATCCCGTGGGAACTTCTTCACGTAGCGGGAGAAAATAAAAGCCTATAACAAATAGGTTATTTGACATTGAAATAATTTTCCAAATCGGACCAATAATTCCCAAGATAAGCGCGTTCAAACAAACTCTTCAGCTTTATAATATTGAAATAGTCAGAATATTACGATATTCTTAAAAATTCTGTCCTATTTTTAATTTCACATCGTGTCAAAAATATCACTGCGTTACAAATGAAAACAAAAATTAAGTACCCTCTATGAAATGTCATGTTTTCCAATTGATTTATATCGTTTAGTAAGAATGCATACATATTTTCTTTCCATCACGTATCAATTTTTTTTTGTGAGGATGTGAAAAATTATCCTCAAAATTCAAAGAATCAAACATGATGTAAAGAAATTTTATAGAATGTACCAGATTTTTTTACATTAATCGAGTTTGTTATTAACATTTAGGTATAAAAATACAGAAAAAAATCAGTTTATAAAATTTGGACTCCGAATGCTTTTAAACTTTGACTCTGTCGTTTGTAGTTTAAAGGATTTTCTCGTTTTAGATGCCAACAGTAATCGCCTAGCATAGTTGTGTGTCAACAGCCTTAAAATCGTTCTTCAAGGTTTTTCAGTGGTTCGGCTGTCCCACAAACAAAGAAAACAACAGTATTTAGTAAATCCACCCTATGATCTGAGTAAAATAGATACAACTTTCAGATTAGCGCATACTTTCCACTTAAAATCTTTATATTTGATAAAATACACAAAAAAACTGTGGTATCCATGGTTTATCTCGATAAATAGCACGTCCAAAATAAAGTAAATATGCACTTTTCACTTTTTCGGAAACATTTTTGCTTGTGATTTCACAATGTACTATCCACAAACGTAACAAAACTTATTTGGTGCATTTTTGCAGTTGTGACGACCACTTAGATCAGTATTCATGGGTTGGAAGTTTTCATTAAATACGTTTAGAGATATCGACGCTCATTAAATTAGTACCGGTTTATAAAATAAACAAACCAATAAAAAAGTACTAATGCATCGAAAACCTGTCAACGGTTTCTTATACGCTAAAGTCAAGGGTGGTTAATATAATCGATGGCACATGTACCTCGAAAACTTGACGTGATGGATACCACATATGTTTGGAACAATTTTTACTATGATCTCTATTACCTATTTATTCCAGCTATCAGTTTAAAACGGGTAACCAAAATCGTGTAACGGCAGTTGTATTCAGTAAGCATTGTTATAAAATCTAAAAAAATATCTGATCATATAATTTCGATCTTACGTGTTTACAAAAAAAGTTTACATTTGGTTCTCGCGAGTCCTACATAAAGGTTAAAGTAAACTAAATAAAATGCTATAAGGAAGCTAAGAGATTACAATTCACAAACTATATACTGTTTAAAGGCGGAAATTCCACACAGTGTGGGCCACTGACCGCACCAACAAATGTATCTCCTGGGCTGTACTCGCTCTAGCCAACAGTAACACCTGCGTGCGAACATTTGTAACCTGTTCCGCGAACACTGCTACTTTGTGCGCGAAACATGCTAGCTGGGACTCGCGACATAAAGCTACACATTTTGGCGGGAATCTCCGGCCATTTACCTATTCAATGAATTTTAAATATTTATTTCCAAAGCGTTTAAGACCTCATTTCTTGATTTACCATCTTTATCATTTAATATGTTATGTCGTGGCTCCGCGCGCTGATCTCTCTCCCGGTCGTGTCGGAATTGCCGTCCATCGGCGTTATGAAGAGGGCGGAATAGGTGAGTGCACCTGTGTCTGCCGCAAATGCTGTGCACTATAATATGTCCTGCTGCAAGCTGGCGATCTCCTTATATGAGAACAGCCGCCGTGCCGACAGTCAAACAATGATTCTTAAGCCTTTAAAATAAGAATAAATATTAACATATATTAATTTTCTATTACTCCTACATTTTAAAATTGCAATATGGTAGCGGAAAAGGCACAAAGTTTTCTTTCTCTTTCCAATTTTCGCATCTTAAGTGGGCAGCCTAGACGGATCAATACAAATTGGGCCGAAATATTACGAATTGTGCACAATGACAGTATTAGTATTGAAGATTGCGGCAATATTTTTTTAGCTATTGCACAATAATTTTTGTTGCGCAATTTAATATATATCGTCTAGGTGTCGCCTAAGGCCCATTAAAACTATTATTTAATAGGAATGATACTTAAATATCAAGAAGTCTAAAAATGAAATACGGTCAAGTGCGAGTCGGGCCCTGCTCCAACGAAGCGTTCCGAACGAAAGGAATTAATGCATCTACTAAAGAAACCAAGGAACACTAAAGTCCAATTTTAGATAAAAGTTAGATATCTACAGATAAAGCCATAGTGTGCACCTGTGTCAGCGCAAATGCTTGTGCACTATATATGTTCCTGCGCTGGCTGATCTCCTTATATGAGAACAGCCGCCGTAGACCCGGCAACTCGGCTAGGACAACGCATTATTTATATTAAAGCCTATAGTAACAGTAGTCAATATTAAAAAACATTTCTATGACATTATCTGTTAGATTGTTATCTATAAACTTTTTCCTCGAAACTGGACTAAATAACAATCCGCCCCTTTAGCGAAGAAACTATTAATTAAAATATGTAATTATCCTAAAACGCTGATATTAAACATAGTTATTTATATTGTCCACTTTAAAATGGCTGTTCATTTAAAATCAAGTTTGTCAGAATAAATTCAAAATAAAGTCATATCCTTCTTTATGTTAAAAAAAACAAAAGTTCTCTTGCAATAGTTTAAGGCGTTTTTGACACTACGGATTTATCCGCGCAGCACCCGCTTCATAAAATTGACAAAAAATACTAGTAACAGAACAACAGCAGGTTCAACGCTATACGAATCTGTCAAATTTTACCAATCAAACACTTAAGCCTACGCCACTGTTTGTGATAAGGCTGAAAATTCCATTGAAAGAAATTTGACAAGATTTGTGTAACTTGGATGTGGCTGTATGCTGTACAATATTGACATCTTAAACGGCATAGGAATTTTGACCGTACAGACAGGTTTCTCAAATTGTCCATCTTCCAAAATGACAAACTCTAATAACTCAACTTCTCACATGTCAACTTTTAAAATGAAAAATTCCGCAATATTACATTCTCCACGTAGGTTTTCTACTTGACAAGGTAATTTGAATGGGGGGTAACAGGTATAGTTAGTTTTAAACATATACTAAGAGGTATGTATATTCAGGAGATACTGAAGACTTAAAAAAAAAACAAAATTTGTTATCAATCAACAGTAATAGTACAATATAATAACTGTTGTAAAAAATTAAGTCTTCAGCCTATCTTACCTGAATATACATCTTAGTATATGTTTAACGCTATACCTATTACGCACATTCGAATTACCCTGTCAAAGTAGAAACTAGTGGAGATGTCATTAGCGAATTTGACATTTTAAGAAAAGTTGAACATTGTGAAAGTTGACGTTATGGAGTTTGTCATTTTGAGAAGTGCGACATTTTTAAGAATAGTCATTATGCGAATTTTGAATTTAAGAAGTTGACATGTAGAAAGTGGACATGAGAGTACATATGAGATGATACGCTAGCAGTCGCTTTCTCAAGAAAGAAAAATACGGCTTAAAAAGTTAGAGTTATCATCAATTGTACCTTATTTGTCAATTATTTAGCCTCGCAGTAAAAAACCCGTACGGATAACCCGAAAGTTTTATTTTTATTTTTAGAACCTTCATTCCATATTCATAGGACCCAAAACAAAAAGGGCTGCAACCAAAATCCCTTTTCAATAACAACAGTCTTTGCCAAAATATAAACAACCATCATATTATATATAATAATAATAAATATCTATAAAAACTGCTTTCTAGAGACAAATATTTAATTAAAATAATATATGTTTTATCATTAATTATATATTAAAAACACATTCTGAATTGTTCTTTTGTTAAAACCGCACATGACATACATACGTTATTTTTATTGCTTTAAAAACATAATATTTACAACCATTACAATAAGCCTTTTTCCAAGTAACTGGTCATAGTTTATTGGCCTAGATTAAAAAATGGGGCGACGGATACAGGCCGTCCATATTTAAGGAACTCTAATAATATCAGCTACGGCTTCAATAGGAGATTGTATTGTGTTACTAGCTCTGCCAGCGACTTCGTTCGCGGATCATGTCACTTTTAAAATCTTTATCCATTCCAAAAGCTCACATTATTCACGAGTGACATAGGTATATTTTATCCGGGACGGCAAGAAACTCCACGGAATGCGAGTGAACCGGGGAAAACGGCTAGGTTATTTCAATAATTTATTTCTACTAAATGTGATCCTATTACACAAGACCTATCTTCCATTGAAGCTGTGGCAGATATTTTTGGAACATCTTATATATATATATAAGGTATGTTTTGTACACAGTTTAAAGTATATAGAACAGTTGGGAAGCTACCTACTAAAGTTCGTAACGTCACACTCACACACGCATGCGCCATTGACGAGCATTATGTACCTTTACAGTGCTGTCAGTACTGACTGTCGCGGTCAAGCACATGCAGGTTGTGAGTGTGACGTTAACGAACGTTAGTAGGTAGCTCCCACTGTTCTACATATAATTAAACTGTGCGTTAGTATGTATGTATGTGCGGTGATGTCAAGTCAGTACTCAGCTGTGTGTCGCGCCGGCGGGCGAGCGGCGGAGGCTTTGCGCCGGCGGGAGCGCGAGTCCAAGTGTAGCAGGCACCCTACTGCGCCGAAGTAACCTGCACAATACATAAAATATGTAATAAGGTTTTTGTGGCTACTTGTAAATACGAGTCTTTAAAAATCAATATGAGGGAATCTGTGTTTAATTTTATTAAACGAAAAAATTATTATTTTGCATACTTTATGGATTTTTAGATCCGTTGTATAATATTTTAAAACTAATTGATCTATCTATCTATTAAAAATAAATAAAATAAAAGCTACAAATGATTAGATGTAATTAACAAAAAACGTTTTACAAAAAAAAAACGAACCACTAAAAACTTAAAAAGCAATAAAAAAGTCTTTTAGCTATTTAAGTATGCTTCTAGCTCGGTGTCTAGAAGATGTATCCATGTTGATGATGATGTTCCCCATCATCAGATCTGTGAGTATAGCAATGCGACCACCTAAGCAGCATTACCCTGTTTTTTTTTGTCGATGGAAAATCATCAGATCGAGCCCTCCCGCTGTGGGATGACAGCTGTGAGGAGTGTCATACTTGCTGACTAAAACCTACGAGTTTCCTTCCGGAGCCCTTTGTGTACCCTGGGTCGCGTAACTTCTTTTGAACAATTCCGCAGCCCCAACAGGCTCTTGGACCTAGTGGGCCCTCGCTGGGAACCCAGTAAATAAGACAGTAAGTACTTACCCTTTTCGTGCTCTATAAAAAGCGCTTTGGCGCCCCCCGCGACCAGTACGACAGTCGCGGTAGACCAACAACTTCACATAGATAGCGGGTTCACTCGTAAGAGTTACCAGGCAGAACACAACCGGGGAGAAAAGCATAATATATTATTCAACTACTACCCGCATTTGGGTAAAATAATAGCCGATGTGGGAATGGTGTAGCTTCTACGGCGGTGAAGATATTTTTTAGGGGTTTCCGTAAACCCAAAGGGTAAAACGCGGACCCTATTACTAATAGATTCGTTGGTCTGTCCTGCTCCAAGCTGTATCTCATTAACGTTGATAACTAGGAAAGCTGATAAATTTCACAAATGATGTATTGTCCGTTGTGCCGTATAAACAACAAATACAATAAACGTTGGTACGGAACCCTCATGCGCGAATCCAACTCGCCAACTTGGCGGTTTTTCAAATGTTATTAATGGACATCTTTTCTAGGGTACAAACTATAAGAAGAAAATTAAGTGAAACGTATTTTCTCGCGCACAGATAAAAATTGCCGTAAGTTAGTTCGATGTACTGATGCCTTACATTAGTGTCTAATTTTTCATTAAAATCCATTTCAGTGTGTTATGAGTGTGAATAGTAATTAAACATATTCGCATATTTTTCCTGTTTTTTAAATTAAATTACTAGCTTCTCCAGCGGGATTGTTACCCGTCGGTCCAAGGGAAGCTGCGTTCTGCACTTGAATAAAAGTAGTTTATCTACTTGGTAAGATTAGTTGACAACGAAAGCAGGCTCAACGTATACCATCTGTCAAATTTTACACGCAACAACGATTTAACGGTCCTTACCTACATTGTCGATAGGATTGAAAATCTATTGGAGAAATTTGACAGATTGTGGGTTTTAACTTTGATGTGGCTGTCGTCTGTACTTATAGCTTCCCAAGAATTAATAATTTTTTCATCGAGCCTATGTGGTATTCGATGTATAACTACATTATTACTGTTAAATGTCTCACTTCTCAAATAAATTATTTTTACGTTGGAAGAGATATCCTCCACATCCTCACAAACTTTCCATATAATATTAGTGAGGATTATTTAAGTGTCCTAAAGCCACTCTCATGCCTAACGTACGGCGACCGAAATTCCGCGGCTGATTTTTATCGTCCACGTAATTCGGCTGATATGGACACACGCCATAGAGGTGCCGAAACAATACCATTGCGCTGGGCAGAAATTTCAGGTTTGCCATTTATGTTGGTTATTAGTTCAGTCCAGGATTCGTCGACGTACCTAATGTGTGTTTTCTACAGAATAGGATGCGAGCTGACGAGGCCGCTAACTTTATGCGCCGGCCGAAAGTTTCGGCTGTCGCTTAGACAGCAACGTGAATAATTCTGGTAACCTGTGTGTCTACGTACTTTCAAATAAACATTTGCAGCACTAAATCTATGCCGAACTTCGGTCGTGTGATCCTCGGCAATAGTGTATTTAACAGCTATAAAGTGGCCTCTATTAGCCTCCACTTTACCCTTTCATATATCTCGTTTAGCCAGAGGCGGCTTATGGAGCCAATGGTTGATTGGTGATCGGGTGCACGACCGTCGGGCGCCAGTCCCGCGGCGGACACAACCTTTCGTCGACTACGACGCTCTGCTGAACACATCTGCCCCGAAACTGAAAACAAAATTGAGTGTTTGTAGGTTAGACCCCAAAAGGGTAAAGGAGAGTGTAATATTTTTTATCGTAAATTCCACGAATATTCATTTATTTATTTATTTTTCTAGACTTTGTCCTATAATTTTAAACCTATAATATAGTAATCGATTTACTATTTTTGATACAATATTAACATTTAAGCTAATTATTATTACAGAACAAATCCTACTAATACAATAATAATATTATAAATGCCGAAAGTAACTCTGTCTGTCTGTCTGTTACGCTTTCAACGCTAAACCAGTGAGCCGATTTTTGATGAAATTTGGTACAGAGATAGAATAGACCCTGAGGAACACATAAGGCTAACTTTTATCTGGGTAGCGGGAAGTAGTTCCTCGGAAGTAATAATTTTTAATACTCACAGTGAATATCGGTACATATTTATATCGATGATACTATGTCCGTGACTCACTCGAAATGGCGGGACGTGCGGATGGTGGGGGCGCGGTGGTAATCGGTGCACGGCGCAGAGCATAATTATTTTATTATTTAATTAATTAATAATTGATTTTGCATCAAGACATAGCAAGAAGATTTAAAAAGTTTTAATTATTTTATATTTTAATAGTTGATCGATAAACGGGATTTATGATACTAATATATATCTTCTATACAACATAATAACACAGGTACCAAAATCGTGTCTGTATCATTAAATTTTTTACCAAAACAAAATATGGTAGGGTTATTAGGAATTGAAAGAAGAGTAAGAATTCGAAAAAAAAATTGTCTGTTTGTCTGTTTGCACACGCTAATCTCAGGATCCACTGGAAGATTTAGATGAACTTAGCAGACATATAGCTTATTTCTGAATAACATAAAGGGCTAGTATTTTTTTTTTCGAAATTCGCTCTTTAGGGGGTAAAAAAGGAGGGGGTTAAAGTTTGTAAGAAACTCCGTCAGTTTTGAAGCTAATTCCATTAAATTTATATTTTGGCTATTTGGTTAGAAATTAAGAATGAGCGCAATAAGGAATTTTTGGAAATTCTGCCATAACGGGTGTGAAAAGGGGGGGGGGGGGTAATTGTCTATGAACTCGTCGTATTAAACCTCGATATGGGTTTCGGTTCGTGATCTTATGAGACTAAGTAAAAAGTAAATTCATCTTATAATTCTTAACACTTCAATGGGTCTATCATAGTCCACACGCAACGCAAATGCAATATGTATAGGAAATGAAATTTGATAAAAGTTGTTTTGGTCCTATGGGCATCATTCCTGTTGACTTACTACATAATTAGAGGATCTGAAACATCTCGAATCGTCTCGCGCAACCCGTCCCGTACCCACCCAACCCGAAAGATCTTTAATTTTGACGACCCGTTATCGCTGGCATAAGCCGACATGTTCCGCGTACGAAGTCGCGGGCAGAAGCTAGTAT
>NWSH02000050.1:4855679-4867786 GCA_002382865.2 Heliothis virescens | reverse complement strand
AGTAGACATCGGATTATATGCACTATTAAAATGCCAAAATATGCATGCAAATATGCTCTAAAAAAGGGCAAAATATGCACTAAATATGCACAATCAAAAACCATTCGTTATTATGTATTATAATATAATTAACGTTTATTTATTATATTTTTTGTGACAATATACAATAATATATTTTTCCAAGTTTTCTACAGCAAACTTGTGACGCTTGTCTCTTAATATTAATGTATAGGCCGAAAATGACCTTTCGACATCAACTGACGTTACCGGACAGAATTTGAAATTTGGCGCCATTTCCGCAGAGACCTCCTCAGGCAGAGATTGTCCGGTGCCGTTGATAAATGAGTTAATTTTCTTAATTTCCTCAAGATCAGGGTTTTTACACAAAACTGCATCTAATTTGCCACGAACCTTTTGCGATATTGAACTCGGAAGGGTGTTACTCTGTTCAATCATTGTTTCTAATATTTCTAAGGACTTGCACAAAGGAAGATTTTTAGTTTCTAGTTTCTCAATTGCATCGGGTATATTGCTGAAATGTGTGGCAATAAGAGCAATATTTTTTTTTATTGAAATATCCTCAAATGCCATCTGGCTTGAATCGATTGCAACGGCGTCTAATTTGTCAAATTTTCCAACTACTTCTTTTATGGCTTCAAAATTTTCAGCATAAAACAATACGTAATACACGCCTAACACGTACAACTACTGAAATAAGCACCGTCAGTGAAAAAATACCATTATATGCAATAACGCTATAAAAAGAGCATTATATGCATTTGCATATGCAAAAATGCAAATGCATATAATCCGATGTCTACTGATGAGCAACATGCCAACAATGGTATACCTACTTATACTAATATTTAGATTACCGTCGGTCCATTTAGACGTGCAGCGTGCTCTCACGCTGGCACGGTTGCATCACAATGACTGTCGTTTGAATTGGACCTGCGCTGGAGTGCGGAGCGGTGGCGAAACGGAGACGAGCGAACATTTCATCTGGCTATGGGATCTGCTTATAGTGCATTTTTTGGAATGTCCAGAGATGTCTAGAGGATGCTTGTTATTCTTACTAGGAGGGGAAGACATAAGTAGGCACTATATTTTGGATGCAATTATTTTTGGGAAAATACATAGATATGATAGGTCAGGTCCATCTTTGCACAGCCTTGAGTACATTTTCTATAATAAAGCACCGCAAGACCTATAAGTAGATTTTGCATCGATCCGAGCCAATGAGATTCGATTGGCAGTGTAGTGTGTGTTTGAAGATTGTAATAAAATGTTGGTTGTTCTGCACTTCTGCCTTTGAAGGCACAAAGCCTATTCAAAGGGTTTTTAAAATAACAGAACTCTAAAAAATTCGTCACAAAAGAATCAGGGGGCAATTTAACTTTTTGTAAAAAGACAAGTTTAGCGTTAGTTCCGCTATGTTATTATTCGATAAGATAAAACATTGTGGTTTACCTAATGCACCTATTTAAAATAACGGTATTTGCTACTCTATGAATCAACTAGCCGTTTACTGACAATGTTTTGTAATGCTACATTAATTAATACACCTTCGTTGATCTCTCAGGATAGTTCAATCATGGGATTCCTCTCTTCTACTTATTATTAATATTGCGAACTTTTAATTTTGATCTGGAGATACTGTACCACAGTTAATTTCAATATACGCACTTAGTTTCCATCAGTCGTCTTCGAAATTACTTTCTGCACCAAGATAAAAAATAGCCTATTGTATAGCCTGCCTCGACACATAGACTATCTAAAATTGAAAAACTGAACTCTTTAAGGCTAATTGCGCAACAGTTAATGTCAGTCATTATAATTATTTCGATGGTCGGTTACTGGATTTAGGCTGATTAGAAACTCTGAAACAATAATTTTACAATTGGCTGCCGATAATAAGGCTTTGGTCACTACGGTTGAGCTATTTCCTCACAATGCTTACTTCATCCTTAGGTAACTGTTAGTGGTTGGAGTCTATGATTAACTAAAAAGGGCAGATTATTTCGTCAATGACTGACAAAACTTTACTTAGACAAATCTTTAGCTACTGCTAGAAAGGACTCAAATTGAATAAATTATAACTACTTAGCAGACCAATTGTTTAAGCAGAGACTTTGGAAAGGAACTAAACAAGTAGATTTTTATAATTATGCTTGTTCCAGGAGCCTGAATTATAGAGTTGCAGGATCAAACAATAAGAGCAACTGCTTATAAAATATTCAGCTAACAAACAAATTGCAAAGTGCAATGCCCCGTCTAGTCGTGACGAATAATGTACATCCGACACTAATACGATTTTGGCACACAATCGTATTCAATGGCGTCTGCAGTGTTGAAAGTTTGAGCTTATTATCGGCCGTGACCCTACGTGATAACAAATAGGTCTGCTGATCGAGTATAGCCTAATGGAGTCATATGATTCGAGCACACGTTGAACATTAGATACCCCAAGGTGAGACATCATCATTAAGTAATAGAAGACAAAGCGTATTGTTAGTGTTGTTCCGTATTTTGAACCAACGATTTTGATGTTACGAAAAAGTTTTGAATGATCTGGGTACTTGGTCGCTCACGAATAAGGAAATTACGTTTTGGTTTCAATACAGGTCTTAATTACTTACTAATTAACGGTTTGAAAATTACTTAAGTATTCACAACAATAGTAAATTCATTCATTAGCTGGGGTATGTTTATATGGTTAGATAAATAAATTGTATGCATACCCAAGAAAATGGCCTGAAAAGGCCTTCTATACGAATCCCATAACTGCTAACTCCATCAACCTTTAGTATAACCTAACCTTAATAAATGCTTTGAATAGGAGCGCTGACATTGATTCATCATGCATAACAATCATAACCATTATCAATGTTTTATTTAAGTATTTTTAAACAACAGCCTGTGTAACTAATCGAGGTGTACTATAGTGAATTCAAACATTCGCTTCGCTCGAACGAACAATCAATCGATCACTTGTCAAAGGTAGCTCTTGAAGATACATTTCCAAAACGTGACTTCAAACAAAGCGGGTTCTAATTATCGATTCAGTGCACCATTTAGAATCGTTACAAGATTACAAAATTTCGTTGTGGAACTATTAAAGTATCATCCCTATATTATGTTGTTTAGTGCGAAGTGGAGCAAGCATCAAGAATTTGTCACGAGCTCTATAACAGCTGTCTGCCTCAAGAATGGTCACGAAACTGCATCTCGTGGTTCGTCAAGGACCTTTATGGTTATAGTTAGTTGACATTGTTGTACTTGTCGCGAGAACTGCATTTGCTAATTCTTAGGTTCTCATGCTTTATTACTTCCCAAAAAGGTAACTAAATCAATCAGAATTAATCTTCGTTAGTTTTTCTTAAACGTGTGCTTTCAGCGATTAGCTACATGAGTCAATTCATATCCATTCTTCGTTCGAATATCCTATTCAGGCACTACCATCCACATTAAACGGTCTCTAAATGCTAATTAGCGAAGTTCTCTTGAAATTACACCAGTGCACAAACGTAAATAAAGTCACAGTAAAGTTTATGGCGTTTATGTGCAGATTAGTCCATCGGCATACTCTTACAAATTCACACGAGCAACTCTTAAACGGTTAATGCATATTGAGTATTATTGAGTTGTTACATTTCTTCCGGCAAGCGAAGGGTTCACACTCCATTATTCCGATGTTGCAAGCACTCGGCACAATATTACACATAGCTAACTTATTACTATTTGTATCTACGATCAGCACTAACTACTAACAAGCCTGCCAATACCTAGAACCAGATGTGCGGCGTTCTGCATACAACTAATAAGGTTATTTCTTGAGAGAATGTGTGTTTCTGCTGTACCTAAATCATCGAATAACTACCCATTTGCATTGGCGTAATACCTGCGAATATGGACAAGAATTTGCAGCAAACTATATTTTATAAAGGCCAGCATGTTTATGGAATTAATTTAATTAGCCGTAGATAAAAACATCTGAAAGAAGCCCCTTCAGCATATCCCACATCTGGTGGACGCATAAAACGATGTCGAAGTCAACCAACTCTAGTTCTCAAGCATAGAATTTTAATTAAATTACAGTAAAGAGAGACACGTGAAAAACTTTCAGGAAAAATATCGTACACAGTCGATCAATGTTTCCCGCAGTTTCGTATTGTATTTTTTAAGCTCGGAGTTTAAAAGAACAGAGGATTCCATAGACAACATTGTGCTTTATGGTCGTATACTGTAGAATTTGTAGAAAAATTAGCCAACAGAACCTTTATATGCACACATTAACTAGAGTTCAAGTGAAACAACGTAACGAATACGGAGCATAACCCGAGGCTTACGTCTGAGACGAATCGGCCCTGATCTTCCGGATAACTATCTAGATAGGTTCAGTGCGCCTGTGTTTGTAGCTCTAGCAAAACAATGGTGATGTAACTACTTATCTTACTTTGTTGCTAGTCATTATCCGCTAGATTATCTGACTATTGAATATTATTTGGTATTGCATACAGTACTTAATTGAAGAATTGGTGCTTCATTGCACCTTTGAATGCATCTTTGGTGACCTCTGCCACTTTTGTAAAAAAATGTTTTCTTTTTACATAATCGCTTTCACACTAGGATAGAAGTATTTTTATGACGTTCGCTCCTGGGTAAGTGAACAATTGATAAGAAGCCAGGCTTAGGTACAACAAATATTTTTGGATAGTGAAGTAAAGTTAAAGTGCATTCAAATTTTCGTACCTACTTATATACTTATACCATTAATTAATTTAAAGGTCGTCATAATACCTAGGCCAATAAATGGCTATTTATCTCGACTCATATTACATATATTACGCGTAGGAATTGCTTATTACGCAAATTACCTACTGCCTATAATGTAATATCATTATTGTCTTTTTATTATATTGGTGTTGTTCATTCATTAGTCTTATGTAATTTACTTCAAAGGTACTAAAATGCTTGATTTAGGTGCCTATGTTGCGTGGTACCTCTCTAATGCCTATTGAGAAGTTGTCTGGTAGAAGTGTAGAGAGGGCCTTAAATAAGTTAAATGTGTTGGATGAATAGTCGTAGAATATGGTCTCTAAGAAAAGTGTTCTTATAGCAAATTCTAGTCTGTTACAGAACATCGACTCTACCACACTCATCATGCCGCGAAATTTATTTAAAGTTTTTTTTTTAACTCAAATAACAGTTTGTTTTCATTACAGAAGAAAAATGATGATTGGAGTACCCTCCACCGCTCCAGTACGGAAAACAGGTGGATTTCCCGGGAATTATGTGCAGATTGCATACAACTGCAAGGCCTCTTTTGAATTATCTATAAATATGACGTTATCTTTTCAGGTATACCCCTGTAAAACATTGATCCCTATTCCTCTGAATGTAGTGATTATAAAAAACCATTAAATAGAATGAGAAATGAAATAGAAGCACGTTAAATACACGGGTATCTGAAAGTGGAACACTTCTTACATGACATAAAGAGGTCACTTTTTTGACCGAGGTTCTGCCCTTGAAAAAAAAGAGCGCCCATCGAATCTAATCAAGGTCAAAGTTAATGGTTATTGCAGCTGCGGAACTAAAAAACTCATATCATTCCACTTATCTGAGTACATGTAATTAAAGTGGGATCTCATCTTAATTAAGTAGTAATAATTCACATGTAATTATAAATATCGGAATGTAATTCAAAGATGTATCGATATTTAATTGGCTGTGCTGAGATTGCTCTATTCATCATCGAACTATTAAATTGTTATGTACTCGTAGTAAGTACTCGTGCAAAGGTTTTTTCTTAATGATTTTAAAAGTATGTAGGTAATAGGTGTGTTATGGAAGTCAATATAATTTGATTACTTGAAGCTTATTTTGCTCTCGAGACGACTGAAACATCGACAGTTATAATGCCGATCTCTAGATGCAAATACATTTAAGCCAAATCCGGAGTGATTCATTCTTTGCGGGCACATAGGTGCTAAAATAGGCAAACTTCAAAAAAGGCACCTTTAATTCAGTTGTAAATTAAATCAACGCTTAGTCCGCCCACACAGTTCCCTAAATAGTAAAGTCGTGACAAGCTTCAGAAACTTCTAATAATAATAAACAAAAGATCCTTCAGGTGAACGCATGAAGGAATTTCTGAAGGTAAGATGATATAAGTATCAATTAATTTGCGACTTGAGGGCTTCTTAACCTACTTAATAACGCTTAAACATTCTAAACTCGTTCGACATTATTTTATTACCTATCAAATTATAAATAGAGCTATATTTATAATTTGATAGGTAACGAAATAATGTCGAACTTGGGAATGTAGTAAAATAAAGTCAATGTAGGATCATTCATTCAAATGCAGCGGATTTGAATATGCTCGCAGGGGGTTTGCGGTTTAAACAGACTTGCTTTATGAGGAAAATTCTGAAGACTTATGGTCTTACTACAAAAACGTTCAGGCCATCGTCATGTGTTTAAGAAAATGTTGTATGGTGAATTTTCTAAAACACGTGGTGATCGCGTGTTTCACTTTTTTGTAGTAGGTATTCTTCATAAGTCTTCAGAATTTTCCTGATAAAGCAAACAACTGAGGTTTAAAATTATATTTCCTATCAAAGTCAAAGTTATCATCTTCAATTGGCTAAGTTATTATAATTATAAGTGATTGGGTAAATTAATTAAATCTGTATTGTATCTACCAAATTAATGACTCATAGACATTTATGTATGTATGTCTTGTAGATCCGTCACTTGATTTTTCGTTTTGTTTAGAATGATTTTGTTTTTATTACGCAAGCGTTTAATTAAAAGATGATCAGCGTCCAAATCGTTTATTAAAGTCATTACCATAAATAAACTATACGTTCAACTGTTATTATATATATATCCAGTAAGTATTACACAAAAGTCGATTAATTCTACCCATAATTTTAGACTTAAACCTATAAATTTTAGGATTATTAGATGCTAGGCAGCAATGTAGTACCTACTAAACAATATTTCAATTAGGTTCTTTGATAATATTGCGGTTTATTGATGACACAGAGTGACTTGTTTTTGAAAGGTAAAGGTAGGCAGGGATTATGAAGGGTGACTCATCTGAAATAACTTGACCACAATATTGTACTTTCACTGACTATAAAGTTGGGTATTTTTACTGCTACTATAGCAATTTAAATACGTATTATATAGGTAACTACATACGTTGGTAAATATTGCAGTAATGACGCAGTGAAATTGGAAATGATACAGTTTTGTGAAAGATCCGCATCTAATGACCCCATAATTTTTCAATTATTTTTCTTACAAAATGTATACATGTACATACGTAGTATTATCTTACTTACTGTTCTATGGCAAAATCTATGTATATACATAGGTACTTTTTTATTTGTTCACTAATAATGAGTGATCTAATGACTTCACTGTAGTCGCTTATAGGGTGATAAGTTACGAATTTATTTAATAAATAGTATAGAATATGTTGATTTGTTATTTATGTGTTAAGTATTTTATTAGTGTTTTAGACAATAAGAACCTGTCTGCCGCATTAGGCACGTCCTGTAATGGTAGATGTAAGGTTGTGTGTAAATAAATAAATAATAAAAGTTGTATGTTAATTATCTTTGTTTTATTAGTTTTATCTATCTGTGAGGTTTATATTATTATTTACTAGCTTCTGCCCGCGACTTCGTACGCGGACCATGTCGCTTATGTCAGCGACATCTGATGATCTGATGTCGAATTTTAGGAGTCCGGGGAAAAAACTGGTNCGAGTAAATAAATAAATAAAATAAACTTACCTACTTGAACTTGTTTTGTAAGTAAGGTCAGTGGGGGCAAGATGAAAAACGGGGTAACACAAAATGTCATCCATAACTCCAGATTTAGTGCAGATTTTGCAGTGATAGCAACATTATTAGAATCGCCATTTTGTTACGCCAAACTTTCTCATTCAGCGTTTGCCATTTCGAGTGATTGGTCGTGTTAAAAACTTAAATACCCGAGTCGTGACTTTTACGAAGTTAAATCGAGTTTTTTGATCTTCCCCCGAGTTCCATAACTTCACTTATGAGGTAGGTACGAGTGTTTTATTGGAATACCTGCTCATTATTTTGAATTTTTAGTCGTGTTATTACACCTAAATATGTTTTTATAACGTATTTTAGGAGTTATTACAACTTTCCATCTTCACCCATAAAAATTTGACGGGGTAAGAAGAACATATAAAAATTTCGATCTGACCCCGATTTCAAAACTCATAGTTTCATTTCAAATTGTGTGGATTTTAATTATTATTATTAATAAAAGGATTTATTTGATTGACAGTATTTTTTTAAATTCATTTTTAAGCTGTAGTGAAAAGTATGGGAACCTCTTCTTCAATCTTTCCCCGGTGGGGTAAGATTGAAATATACAAAACAAATAATTCGTTTTATCTTTGTTATGCCAAGGCATTTTGACACTACTGGTAGTTCCGAGTATTCTAGGCACTTCAAAATAAAGACTAGTGAGCATCAACAGCGTCAGATATTCATTTGAACGATTTTAGAAACTATTTCGGTCTTTCCCCATCACCTTTTTGTCTTTCCCCTAGACATATTTTCGTAATAACAACATTTAACTTATTTTTTTTCTGCTTTCGAATAGATTTAATAGGAAGGTATTAATATGATACAAAAATATATTCTTTGCTCTTTACTCATGACAAAAAACATTTTAGAATACGCTTATATGTACGGTTCTACACGTCTTCAAACACAACACTGCTCATCTCATTGAAAAACCGTTTGGTCTTGCCCCTACCGACCTTATACGAATTTAGACAGTCAACACGTGTTTAAGGAAAATGTGCATACAAAATTTTCTTTAACACGTATCAAACGTCTGTATAACTCTTTTGTAATAACACCATGTATGTTCTTTATTAACATGTTCAAAACTAACACTGGGCGACATTTTCTTTTGGGGACGAAATAAAATCAAATCTTCAGAAAACCCACGTTTCCACTAACTGAATCAAATCATTTGTTTGTGGAAGGATTCCGTTATTTAAATGCTTACGTAATCCGAACATTTCTTAGTTCTTGTAAAATCTAGAATGTTAAAATCTCGGTCAGCATCACGTGCTTCCATAGACATTAGAAAGAAGCGTGCAACCTTTTCAACTGTGTGTAAGATCAGTTTATGAATTAAAAAGTTTGAATGGACTTTGCCTTCTAACCATAACAACGATGAGTCGAACTTTGATCGATGATTTTGACTCCGGTCTCCGATTATATAAGCTTTTATAGTGGAAAGTGACGGTGCTAAAATTCTCACAGCAAAAGTAGTTGTTAACAATTCTTATTTGGAATGAGAGGAAAAATAACTAATAATTATGATTTTGATTGAAGGGCCCTCTAGCTAGGTATACCTGTTATATTATGAGAGCTATTTTGTCCCACATAATATCTGTGTAGGTAACTACATAAGTAGTGTCAAAGTCATCTTAAATTCATTAAACGTGAAAGCTTAGAAAATATTCTAATAGGCAATTAGAATGATGGTAGCTTCCGCTATAGATATAAAAATTAACGATAGTTCATGTAATTTTTGTAGAAAGGCCTAATAGCAAGTTGTAGTCGTTTATAAAAAGAATCGTCCTGTTTCGTTGACCGTGGTCATGTGGGCGTGTTCTAAAAATAAAAATACCATCATCAGCTTATGGTTCCGCATCATTATCGATTCTGTATACAGACGCGTAGAAGGCGAAAGTTACTTTTATAATCACATACTTTTAGCTATTGTACGCGTGTAAAATAAATAGATAAGTCTGCATTAACTTGATTCTCTACAAACAAGGCTGCATAGTTTTCGTCATGTAGATTTACTTACATACTTACAAATACAAACAGACATGTATGCATTTCTAATTTAATGAGAACATAATTTTATATTTTGTACGTAAACACAACTGCAGTATCGTCGTGCCTCACAAATATCATTAGTTTTATCTGTTCTGAAATATCGACACGTTCGCTCTTGGATTGGATTCAGAATTTATTATGACTCTAGGTTCTCATAAATTAGTATATCTGAGGGTTATCGCAACAATAGTCGAGAGGGACCACCCACAGATGTAGCATGTTACAAATACGTACCTATAAGCGATTGTGACGATTCAATTTCAACCAACAAAGAATTGTAGTCTGCTTTAAGAAAATTCAAAATCTCAGTTGCATCAATTACGCCTCATTGCATTGATAAATGACAGACGCCTTCACCTAGTTGTGGGTGTAGGATTCAATTAAGTCTACGCTAAAAGAGAAGGTGTCTGCGCTTTTATTGCAGTAAAGGAACCTCGTCTGTAAAACTTAGTTGATAACATACCCGAGGAAGTGGAGCAATATAGCAGTTCGTGAGCCGCGTCACACTCCCACAATGGGAACTATATTGCCAGATGCGGTTCGATTCATTGCGCAAAGCGACCTTCACACCTTCGCTTGATCCTGTTCTATATTAAACAAAGTTTCGTAGGATATAATCATTTGCATCGTTGCAGTGCCTCAATTAATAGCGCGTGTAAATAAGCTTTTATCATGCCCATTCATATTGATGATACGATAAAGCTGTCTGATAGATAACTGAGGAAATCACGATCTTTGTATAAGTAAATGTAATAATTCGTCATGATAGTACTACAGCAGCTGCGGATGCATGAATTCTAAATTTAATTGCTAGTTAAGGATGCGATGCTATTGAATATAACATGATTAATTGGTTAGATTATGAATTACTCTATGATTAAACAAAACTTGTTAGTGATTAATTAATATGTAATGTATGATATCGATTTCGAGTAAGTAACGTCTAGATCAATAAAAAATAATAGGAGTGACAAGGTTGATTGAGATCCACTAAGATAAAATTTCAAGGACGGTCACGATATGCGTGCAGTAAGAATTCGGCAGGTATTTTGTTGTTATATCAATAATTGCAGTTGTTACATTTATGATGTTACCAGTCCATGGTCAGATCATGACACGCGGAGATGAGGCGGGAGTTATCTGATCATTTTATGGCAGTTGTACGATTTAATGAGCTTGAAGAATTTAAATATGAATTTACATGCTCGTGTAACAAGCATTCATATTAGAGTCACATTTGTAGTCATGTGATTGGTCCATAAGACGTAAGTACTTAGTACTTTATTAGTTTAATACTTGTGCTTTTTAATTGATGTGCCCATAAAATACAAGGTAAATTATTAATTCGTGCAGTTAATCATGGTGTGGTCTAATTAGACAAAATATTTTCATGTTGGCTGCAGGCAAAAATTCTTAATATTTGCAGTTTGTTAAATGAGCAATCAAAGTATTTTGAGATAAAAATACAGATAATGACTTAACAACAATTATCTTAATAAATCTGTCTGGATCCTTTGAGAAATCCAATCGAATTGTTTTTAGCTGCGTAATTAATTACTTATTGTAGACTAGCTTCTGCCCGCGACTTCATACGCGGACCATGTCGCTTATGCCAGCGACAATGGGTCGTCAAAATCAAAGATCTGGAACGTCTGATGTCGAATTTTAGGAGTCCGGGGAAAAAACTGGTTGCGCGAGACGATTCGAGACGTTTCAGATCTCTCATTTTTGTTCGTCAAACAACTTTTACTAAAATATCACTTTTACTAAAAGAATCATTCAAATCCGTTCAGTAGTTCTGAACTACTGGACGGATTAGCGTGTACAAACAAACAAACCAACACTTCAGTAACGAATTACTTCCATACAAACTTTCAACCCCTGTTTTACACTCCTAGAGGTAGATTTTGGTAAAATCCGTTCTTAGATAATGTCTACACCCTATGACGGACCTATCTGCTAAATTTCATGTATCTTACTTCAAAAACATAGGACTTCGATACAAACTATCAACCCCTGTTTTACACCCCTATGAGCTGATTTTCGTAAAATCCGTTCTTCAATAATTTCTACACCCTATAACGGATCTATCTGCTAAATTTCATGTCTATTACTTCAAAAATATAGGACTTCGATACAAACTCCCAACCCCCGTTTTACACCCCTAGGGGTAGATTTTAATAAAAT
>NWSH02000050.1:4837252-4850674 GCA_002382865.2 Heliothis virescens | reverse complement strand
ACCTATCTGCTAAATTTCATGTCTCTTACTTCAAAAATCATTGGACTTCCATACAAACTACCAAACCCCTTTTTTACCCCTTAGGGGTGGAATTTTCAAAAATCGTTTCTTAGAGTATTTTTACACCCTATGAGGAACTTACCTGCTAATTTTCAAGTTGGTAGGTGTTACAGTGTCCGAGATTTCATTGTTAATCAGTGAGCTTTCATATTACCGCGGTTTTACTCGCGTCCCGTGGGAACGACTTGCCGTACGCGGATAAAATATAGCCTATGTTACCCGCGGATAGTGTAGCTTCCCAACAGTGAAAGAATTTTTGAAATCGGTTCAGCCGTTTTTGTTTCCATCGCGAACAGACAAACAGACAAACAGACAAACAGACAAACAGACTAACAGACAAACCGACAAACAGACAAAAATTTTAAAAACGATTGTTTTGGCTTCAGTAGCATACAAATAATGCATACCACTAATTTTTTCGAAAAAATATTCAATGTAAAGACACAGCTCTGTCTACAATTTTATTATATGTATAGATTTATAAATGCTGCACCTTGCTTGCATACAATATTATCCTTAATGATTTTCAGGACAATTATTTATTATTTTTAACCGTTTTAACTTATTTCCTTGCGGGATTATTACTACTTATAGATAATGTAATATACGAGTACATAATACCTATACAATTGCAGTCAGCAGGCAATTGCTTAAGTGGTTTACTGTTAAGTACTGCAATGCGACATTTTCTTTTGAAAAGCACTGTTTATTGAATTGTGTTTTACTTTTACCAATACTACTGTATCACGAACAAACCAAACGATAGAATTACCCTATTCATAGGATTTCCTTTAAAATAATTGCCGCCAGTCAGGCGCGTTTTATTCTAAGAATTATTTAATGCGCTAAACTGCATTTAGTACTCAATCAGGCTGCAGTGCGCGGTGTTAGTGCCTAAGTACTGTAGTGTTTCAAGTTCGTGGGGTTTATTTATTTTGTGTAAATACCGTTCCTTCTTATCTATCATATGGGTTACTTAATATGTATAAGTCGGAGGGTGACATTATACATACATCCATCTAATCATTCTAAAGTTACGGGTCTTGAAGGATAAATGTAGGGACTCGTAGGTGGGCGGAGCTAACATCGAGAGTGTGAAATTAGCTGGTGCGACTTAATTTCAGACAGTGCATTATACTCGAGGAGTCAGAGTGGAAAAGTTTTCCGCAAGCCCTGCTTATGTCCCTGACGACATATAACAGGATATCATCATCACATTTATACTTACGCGCGAATGATCCGCTCATTTTGTAAGTGCGTGTAAGCGAAAAATTATAGTTCAAAATTTACCTAGCTCCCGATAGCAAAAAAGTGGTGAGAGAATTATATTAATTTGAATTTGAAAATAACCCTGATTTATCTCGTAAAATATTTTAGGCGTGCGATTATAAACTTAGGTACCAGTCTCTCAACTTGTAATCCTATCGAGACGCTAGTTACTGCAACACGAATAGATAAAATCCATTAGGCGTCAGTAATCCGCTCATGTTATATTGTGTAAGATCATCGCTCGTCTATTAACTTATTACCTTATTACACGCACCGATTCAAGTTCACACCATGCTGATCTAATCATGCGAATGATACTAATCCTCGGAAATTGTAACTCGTGATTTGATTATTTCGATATTATTTTGCAGGTTTATAAGTACGGTGTAATGAATTACTTATTTAGATAGTAGATTCAGGGTTAGGTTAGATCGATGATGATGATGCAATCCTGTGATTGCTCAACAGGGACGTAGGTAAGTAAGGCTTTTCCGATTTCCTACGATCTTAAATAGCAATTTCGATGTTCTTAAAATTGAATACCAGTTGAATTAGCCTGGTCCTCAACTGAACACCTCCTGGTGGCAGATTAGATTTGGCGTAGAAAAATGTTTGAACAGAATACGTGTAAATTCATGTCGCACCTACTCATAATGAAATGAAAATGTAGGCTGGTTTCGATAGACTTCGAAACAAAGAACCAATGAAATATGACGGTATCGTATCGTTTAACAGAGACTATACAATACAAAGCAATCGTCATCATGAACACAAGAGAATGTTGTGCCATCAATAAGGATTTGTTGAAGATTATGCTATTAGTTGCGAGATTATGTGCGCACGCGATGTGGACTCGCATATAATGCATGAGAAAATGCGCTCCTGGAGTACTTACTCTATGGAACAGTTCTTTGTTAGAGAACTTATTCCAGCGGGTGTACGGAACATAGTTATTTTGTAGGGACACAAAAGAATATAAAAAGTTATTACTGGTTTGAAATCTAAGTGAAATTGCTTCAATCTTGTAATATCCTACTCTCAATGAAGCCTACTCAGCCACGATTAATTAATATTGTTTTAGCAAACAATGAAAAAATATAAACCAGGTAGGTAAGGGCTTTAAAGTATGCTCACTATTTTGTGAGTGCTTGTGACAACAGAACCTGACATTGACACGCCTCAAGCCTAATCGTTTAATAGCAAATCTATGTTTTATTGACTGCACGTATGAATCGTCGTGTTTGCGGTCCAATTAGCGTTAATCTTATAGTGAAGGTTTTAAGGCATGAACAAATTGTTCGAAGTATTGGTCAGGTTTTAGTAGGCAGAGAGGCCTACCATATTATTTGTTTTCCTTGCCATCAAGTTGTGTAATGAAGACTGGTACCTATCGTCATATCGGCAACATCTCCGCTAAATATTGCTTTAATCTTAGTTTACAAGCCGATCGGTAATCCTACTTTGAGGCAAATGGGTGCAGATACTTAGTAGGGGTAACCTGCCAAGTAAATTATCATTATAAATTAATTTTACAAGCTACATATGGAGTACCTATATATATATGTATAAGGGGTGAATTTTAAAAGAGAGACCGCTTGGAACACAAACTTAATATCACGATCTGCCTATCCTTTTCCCAAATGTTTTACCTCCTCAACAAAATTACCTGGGCAACTCGTTAGCCTTTGGTAAGAAGCCAGAAAGTTTGACAACCAGTCGAACTTTCTGGCTTCTGAATACCCTAAAGATTGCTGTAAGTACGTAGACGTTCAAGTGACATGATAGCCAAAACCCACAAAATTAAGTGTGAATCGAGCTTTTTGAGATTCACTGTTTTCCTGCCTTTAATTGTTAAGCAATTAGACATTTTTAGTTTCGTTTTTGTAAACTGGATATGCCAGACACCAAATTGGCACGTAATTACATAGGTTTGATTTTGGATATGACTAGGCTCCTACGTCAATGAAGAAAATGTCAGAGAAGCGTGTTTTTGTTATAAAGCACTGCTGCAAATATTTCAAGAATAACATTCAGAATTCTAATAAAACGGGAGACGAGGGATGACCTGAATTTGAAATGATCAAATAAACTGATTACAGTGAACCTGGTGCACAGGTACCTAAGTTGTGGTAATAGTCACATGACTAGGGAGCAACTAATCTTTACGCTAATACGTGTTGAAGCAATCCTAGGGAATGTGCAGCCGTTCATCACAGCCTTCCTTTCAGTAATGGCCGTTCAATAATAACGAGTTCTATGACAAATCGATGCGATTTGCGACTTTATGGAGTCGAGCATGATTTTAATGTTAACTGTCTTGTTCTAGTTGTTAGGAAGTTAAAGTTAAAGTAAGTAATGTATAGTAGTAAGCAAATACCTACATTTAATTCCTCTATCAATAAATTGCTAAGTAATTAAAAAAAAGAAGGTTTTAGACAAAAACAGAAGCCCATTTATATTCAAATCATTAGAGAAAACCAGGCAGTTACAATGCTATATTTCCCTTGTATCATTAACATTGGTTTTGTCTACTTATAGAGTGCGTCCAGTGTTAACTCGATTTCTTGGCTTATAGAGATACCAAGATATTTTTAAACGAACCTGCCTAGGTCTCAAACTCGTTCGGAAGCGCGAAGAAAGCCGTTGTGCTTATCTGTTTAATTCCTATCACATGATGAGGAAAAGTTGGGTAAAGCTTGCGCGATTGTCTGTAATTGCTCTATGATTTATATTTGTATGAACTTATAGGTAACAAAAAAATATTTTTTTTTAGAAAATTATGAACGCGTTTTTACGAAATAAGATTTAGAGGTTTAATTTTTTGTGATAAGTAGTTCTTGGTTTTTCCTTGTGTTGCGTAAGTAAGTTATCCCTTTCTAATTTACTTTATAATTTTCTAATTTTTCTAAATTTATTTATTAACAATAAATCGTTAATCAAAAATATGTACGTGCGTATGGAAAAGCCTGGATCTTGAAAGTTGACTTACCCGCCATCACTCTGTTCAAAATAAGTACTATGTAGGTAATCTATCTAATATTTAAACAAACTTTGCTAAGTACCTAGGTAGGTACCCACTAGGAAAAACATGAAAAACTAGGTAGGTACCTAAATGAAAAAAAAAAACGAAATTGAGAGATTAAAACGAGAGTTGATAGAGATCTAAGTTAATATTATTTCAAAAGAAAAGTTTTTAGTCACATGACAAATTGCATAAGTTATATCTTTTAATTTGCATAATCCTTCGCATTGTTTGACACAAGTTTGATTGCTAAGCTGGTGCATTAAAAATGCAGGCTGGGAACATAAACTATAATAAATAAAGAGCTTGGGCAAGTACATCAAGTGTGTAAATATGGTTTTGTGTTGTTTTCATTGATAATTAAAAAAACATTCAAGCTGGAAAGTGTGGAGTTTTTCCGCATATGCTGATTGCCACTGAAATATTTTTAATCCACTGAACACAGGTGCAATCAAAACAAATTACAATTAGTAGATAACTTTTATAACTTTAACTTACCATATTTACGAAACGTAGGTTTGTTTTGTAAAGCTGCTACTTGAAAAGTATAAATTGAAAACTCGATGGACTTGTTTATTATTCAAGTTCAATAAATCACTGGCACAAGAAAAAAAATATTTTAATTTTCGTACATAGACATTCGTTTCCCGCCAAAAACATTGGTGTTAGTACGCATGCGCGACGGTACCGCGCGTCGAAACTTCTGCTCACGCTCGGTTCGGCAACCGTTCACCTGCCAACCGTTTCTCCCCGGGAGAATCAAAGCACGTAATGCGCCTTATGAAAGCGATGGCCGTGGAAGGTTAGAATTTTGTGCTCCCAGACACAGCCTACTACAGGCTTTTACTGACCGCTGAACTGTCTCCTAATCTACCTTGCTGTGTGGAGTGAAAGGCGCGATGCAGGTCATGCTTTACTGGTCCATATTATCGCAGAAAGTCATCAGAAAATGCATTAGTGCACTAGGCCGCGTGACTAGAGTAGAGATGGACGCGGAAAAGTCGTTTCGATATTATGTAGCAGCGGATGGCACTAATTTTCTTACTCATGTGACTAAGAATGAATAACTTAGTATTTGTTATGTAACATGAAATACATTAGGTATGCAAAATTCTTGCTTATTTGTGCAGAAATATGGTCAATAATTAGACATGAGTCGGTCCATGAACTTGTTTATGTAACTGAATCCACCAGGTCCTTGGGCCAAGGTTTTAAACAATGGTGGTGTTTCATAAACCAATTATACAATTATCTAGGTTTGACAACGTCTCTTGTCCAGAGAAAATACCGTTTGTATAATCTAGAATGAAATAAATTCAATCGTAATTTTTTTCGTATTCGTACGAGATAAATCAATGTCTTTTAATAATAAAAAAACCTTTACCGCTCCCCATGCAATTGTGTTAAAATAGTACCTTCTCTATCACTTTACCAGACACATTCATAAATATGTTGGCGACCTAACTAGTACCTATCTCTACTATTTACTAACGGCTGTTCCCAATAACCTATCTATCTCTGGATGCTTACTAGCGATAGAATTTTGACATTAGCATGACATTAGCCCCATATAAGTAATGTCAAATTCCTATCTCTAGTAAGCAAATCCAGAGATAGAATATTGAATCCGCTGTAATACGAAACTATCTCTGTCTGACTGTCTGTCAGTCTGGATTTCATGTACTGAACCAATTTAAATGAAATTTGGATCATAGATAGCCTAGCATCTGGAAAAAGTCATAAGGTACTTTTTAACTGGTTGCGGAAACTGTATCTCTTGGAACATAGGTGAAGCTGCACATGGAACAGATAGTAAGTATTTCGATGGTCAAATAGGTTTATTCAGTTACAATATAGCACCTCTAATTTATAACGACCTTTGTTGTGAAGGAATTAAACGAACACCAAAAATCAAGATGTCAGAAAATCCTTGACATAAACTATTATTTTTATCATTTTCATAAATGTTTGGTTTCATATATAATATACGCAATGAATTGTTTTATGATTTCATAAACGTTTTGGACTACATATCGTTGGAAAGTCTCAGTTTATATGACAGAATAACTGATAATTTAATTGTTGTACTCCGTACAAAATTCAGTAATCCTCGATGCGGGGATAAGTTTTTGGTATAAATTAGAATAAGTTACAACGACATCTTCAAAATTCTTGGTAACAAAACTAGTGAAATATAGTTAGAAGGAAATAACATGGAAAGTGCAACAACTCCAGAAAGTACAGAGGCTCCTATAGCCACAGGAGATGTTGACGAAAGTAAACCACCTGAAGATCTTGAAAAAGGCGAAACAGGTGAAGTTGGTGAAAATCTCGAAGGAGTTGAAGGGGGCGAGGGTGGCGAGGCAGTCGAAGGCGAGCAGGAGGGTGAAACAGGGGAAGCTGCTGGAACAGAAGAGGTAGATGGAGAGCATGTAGAAGGCGAAGGGTTGGAGGGAGAGCATGTCGAAGGGGAATTTGTTGAAGGTGAAGGTGTGGAAGGAGAACAGCTTGAGGGTGAACATGTTGAGGGTGAACAGGTTGAGGGCGAACATGTTGAAGGAGAAGAAAAAGAGAAAGTCGAAGGGGAGGAGGATGAGGAAGGAATGACAGGTGAACAAGTAGAAGGAGAGGAACTCTATGTACCTGAAGAAGTTGTTGAAGAAGAGCAACAGTATGTGGAAGAACCTCCTCCAGACCCTGCAGAACCTTACGACTTTAGCGACTCAAAGGAAGCTTTAAAAGCACCTTTTTCATTACGACCGGATCAATTGGCTGAGGTCGAACAGCTGTGGGAAATTTACCAGAATTACACTCCAGCTTATGCAGATTTGGATGGCTTCATAACTGAAAAAGAGCTCGTTTACATGCTAAAAAGTTTGCTTCTTATGACTTATACAATAGAACAATTGCAGGAATTGGTAGCATATTGTTGTCGACCGCCACATGCAAAGGGGCATATATTTTATGATCAGTTCCTCAAAATGGTAACAATAAGACAAAGAGATTTCCCCATAGAAGAAGAAATTCGTGCTGCATTGCAATTTTACGATCCTGAAAAAACTGGTATCATTGACCGAGAATACTTGAAGGAAATTTTGTCCAAACATGGTAACAAAATGGGTTCACGACATTTGGATAATCTCATTAAAGAGGTGGATATGAGTAATGACGGTACAATTGGTATAGAAGATGTAGTTGGAACAATGTGCATTGATTTAAATAAAGAAGACTTGCAACTACTACGAGCAGCAGTTTACCCTCCCACTGACGACATAGGAGAAGAGAGAACCGAGGAAGGCGGGGTGGCGATACCAGAGGATGATGAAGAAGACGATTAAAACCCGCAGAGGAATCCCTACCTAAAACAATCGAATCTCATATTTACAGTTTAATAAAGGGTTTTATTTTACATCCTGTGTTTACTCTATTTGGACCAAATCATAGAAATCTAAATTAAGTTCTAGGAACAGTGTACGTAAACGACACTTTTCGCTGCCCGATTGAGTACCGTTACATGACTGAGCCGATTGATATGAAATTCGGTAAGAAAATTGGTAGTTGTTGTTTTTGTGTTGTTAATATCCAGGAAAGACCCCTCAGACGCTGTCTGGGGATACCGCAAGAAACCAAAAATTTCATATAAAATGTTGCCAAGACGGCCACATAAGGTTGGCCATTGAAAAAGATATCAGATCTCATGCAGATCCAAGTAGATGTATACTCTAAGGATCCAAGCTTCTGAATCTGTATTTTATATTACGCATAACTCTTGCGCTTCGTTTGGGTCGTCTTGGCGGGGGCACTACTTGCCCCCAGATACTGAAAATTTACCTGTAAAGTATTAGGTTGTTCTGGTAAAAGAAACGGCTTGAACCACAAGGTAAATTCCATAAAACAGAACGACAATTTATTTTACTGACAATAACAACTCAGAACAATAATAGCAACACTAACATGACATGATGTTGTTTAGGTATGGGTCAGGTTAAGTATTAGGTGAAAACGATACTTAAGGTGAATGCGACGACTAGAAGCGGGAAATTCAAATATAAAATGGTTTTTTTATGTTTTACATAAGTTAACATTCAATATGAGGCGTGATCTTATGATTGGCGGTTATAATATCCCACAAAGTAATTTCTGATGTCCTTGTTTAACTCCGAAACTTCTTACAATAGTTTTTTTTACAGGAGTAAGTTTCGGGGTTAAACAAGGACATCAGAAATTACTTTGTGGGATATTATAACCGCCCAATCATAAGATCAGCCTCATATTTGAATGTTAACTTAGGTAAAACAGAAAAAAACCATTTTATATTTGAATTCCCGCTTCTAGTCGTCGCATGCACCTTAATCCTAGTATTCAGAAATACCTAATCCCAACATTTTTTTTTTGTTTATTCTGGCACTCCACGGTTTGTGTTAATCAATGTCAAGTTAAAAAAACTGTCTTTACCTACCGATATTATTGACGTTCCATTTCTGATATTTTTGTGGAACGGTGGATCAGGGGAATCTATGCTTAATTTTTCAGGGCAAAACTATTAAGAGTAATAAAATAAAAGTTCTAAAGAATGAGACAAGCCTTTAACTTTTTCCAACTACTTTGGGGTCAGCTTCAGTCTAACCGGACCCAGCTGAGAACCAGTGTTTTACTTACATGAAGCATAAACTATAATCGAATCGTCTATAATGCATCTGATGACAACGTTGTTCTTTTTTTTTTAATTTACCCTGAGTGCAGTCTTTCGAGCATACCGTTGTAGTCCTTGTAGTGTTGTTTCTTCCTAAGTTCTTGTTTTAATTTTGTCATACGTGTTTACGTGGTGTAGTGCTTACGTTTGTATTCGTTAAGCGTGCATGCGAACGACTAGAAGCGGGAAATTCAAATATAAAATGGTTTTTTCATGTTTTACCTAAGTTAACATTCAATATGAGGCGTATCTTAAGATTGGCGGTTATAATATCCCACAAAGTAATTTCTGATGTCCTTGTTTAAACTCCGAAACTTACTCTGTAAAAAAACTCTGTAAAAAACGTTTATATTGCGCAATAAAACGTTTTTTACAGAGTTAATTTAATTTGTAAGAAGTTTCGGAGTTAAACAAGGACATCAGAAATTACTTTGTGGATATTATAACCGCCAATCATAAGATCACGCTCATATTGAATGTTAACTTATGTAAAACATAAAAAAACCATTTTATATTTGAATTTCCCGCTTCTAGTCGTCGCATTCACCTTAAGACGTATATCATCGCTAGAGCACTAACTTTAGTATTTTCGTTTTATGATGAGTCCAAACTGATTATGGTGACTTAAAAATTTAATCGATTATTTTTGTAATATTGAATCGGTTGGCATCACATGATTTTGTCGATTACAGTAACTCGCGTCAATCTCTATTAACGCAAGAAGCATTCCATTTCATGCATTCGTTATTTACGATATTCTTTAAACATATAATTTTTACATGATTAATTTTCGTTTATTTTACCATTAATGTTTATGTAGTTAATTCAACTATGAAAAAAATATTCTACTGGTAATTAAACAAACAGACATTTTTTTACCTGATGCAAGAAAGATTATGTTTTTCGCGCGTATCATGTATGTATGCATGTAATTTTCTTTATTACCTCATATATTTAAAACGTTCTGAAAAGATTACGTCAATATGGGTATGTATCGTTAGATACGTCTCAATTCTAGCTGGCTATGTTTTAAAAAATCAAAATAATGAAGTGGGAGACAATTCTTTTTTTTCATTTTAGCGTTCCTTAATAAAGTACTATGCGTTTCAACTAAGAATAGGACCGCGCTTCCTGCCAACTTCACACGATAACTGTCAAAATAGTACTGCCAGCAAAAAATGTGCAAAAAGGAAATCATAATATATTTTTTATTGTTCATAGATTTAGATTTATTTATTGTATAAATCTTACCGATTAATAATAAAATATATATAACAATTATAAATATGGTTTTTCTTTCAAATCCCATTCATTTTTTATTAATTTGGAGCTTAAAGCTTTGCATTAAACATTTATAACTGAATATATTTGGTACTGATTTTTTTGCAACCATACACTTTGGTAATGAAGTTTGCGCGTATTCTTGTACAAAATGCGCGTCTTGACAGTCCTATTCTTATTTGGAACGTCTAGTACTCCTACTGCCTTTGTTATTATGCAGGCAGTTTTGTTTTTAAATAATATTTTTATTTATCGCTCTCATGCGTGGGATGGAAAATTATAACTGTCAGGAACGCGAAATTACTACCAATCTGTGGTAATCTAGTATGTAGGTTGGATTAGGTACCTACGGAATCGAATATTTGATTGAAAATACCTAATCCAATATTTATGTCTCGCCTCGTAGATGACAGTTCTCTAGCTAGTAAAGTCAGTTTACGGTTGGTGGTATTATTTTTTCATGTTGTGTTTTATAAATCTTTCAAGTTTTAAGGTTTGTAACTAAAACTCGCTCAAAATGAATAAATATAATCTTGTTTTCACCTTTGGATATTGTATAAGCGATAGTAAGTATCAAAAAATATTATATCCCAACCAAGTATTGGGTGTGGTTTGACAACGAATTTTGAATACTTGCTATTGGTTTCCTATTGTAAATAGGTACCGGCTGTTGTTATATTATCATGTATTGTATTTAAAATATAAAGTTATAATGTTGCATTTGCGTTTCTAAGCTAAAATGTAATCCTGGGTCATTTTTGTAAACACACTGTAAAACAAAAATATCTTTTTCATCAGGTTTTGGCACTATGGTGCTACCAATGTACTGCCGCGACTCCTGGGTATGGAACCATTTAACATGGCGAGGTATAGGCTACTTTGGAAACCCATGCCCAGATGCTGAAGATATTTGGTGTCAAACTTATTGAAAGGAAAGGAGGTAATTTAATGTTAATAAATTTGGTCTGGATGCAAATTATTTATATAGTAATGCTGTTAGTACAAAAACTTATACAGACATTGAACACATGTTCAGCAGATATTCAGATTGTAAGACCCGTAAAGATTTCAAGTAACATCTAAAACTTAATAGCATCATAGAAGACCTGTCTCGTAGTTCTACTACTTGTACTCGTAGTATCAAGTAGTCGGGCCTGCTGGAAGAGGTTTCCTTAAGAAATAAGCAGTGCCTTTGTACTTGATTGTTCTATGTTACTTCTTGTCTCATCTTCTGTGGTACATAAACTGTTAAATAAACAAATAGACTCATAAAGATCATTAAGTCATCCATCAGGATCATATCTTTTATTGCATTCCATAAGTGTAGGTACAAAGTTTTTCTGACTATGCAAAGGGACTATAATATAATACTTCAAATGATTAACTTCCAGCGCAAGAGGTGATAACCCGGGTTTGTTTGAGCAACTTCAGGCTTTCAGAACAGATATTCCTGCTGACACCTATGAAGGTTGCCGACCCTGCTGCAAAGGATTTGAATCTAGCAAACTATGTCAATAATTCCAATAAGGAACTTGATATAAAAAGTAAACTGTCACATCTATACTAATATTATAAAGCTGAAGAGTTTGTTTGTTTGAACGCCCTAATCTCGGGAACTACTGGTCTGATTTGAAAAAATATTTTAGGGTTAGATAGCCATTTATCGAGGAAGGTTATTTTAGGTAAGGACTTTTTATCTGGGTGCACGCAGTAGTTCACGGAGGGCAGGTGTAACCGCTAGCGGTAGCTAGTAATAATAATGAAAAATTTTTATATTTCTAGGAGCAATTTATCTTCCATTTTGTGGGTGTTTACTGTATAATTTTAGTACCTTTTTTACTTTACTATTTAAGATATTTTGTTATCAGCTGTTTCTTGCAGTTTCAACTGTGTCCAGGGACATTAAACCTAATAACAGGATGAAATTAACCTATTTAACTGACGGATAATCAAGCTTCCCAACAGTGAAAGAATTTTTCAAATTGATTCATTATCTCTGAGCCTTCAGGGTGAAAACAATTAATTGAACATGTGCAGAACTGAAATATGTCTGTAATATTCTACAATTCCTACATTGTTAAAAGATTGCTTAAAATCAGTTAGGTGTTTTCAAAATCTGTTCAATTTTGTTCAGGGACTGGTATGATGAAACTGTATGTGTTTCTGCTTCCTCGATCACAGATTGTAATGGTGCATCAAGTGTGACAACAATGGCATTACTAATCCCAGCATGCATTGTGTTCCTATTCATGAAAATGTTCTGATGTTCAGTTATTATCAATCATTGACGGTTCAACCAAAAAACATTTAACTGTAGTACTGAGTAAGTGAATATTGTTTGTGATTAATAATAAGCAATAATAATTTGACATTTAGCAAATCAACTTAGAAAAAAATTATATGAACTCACATCTTCATGACAATTATAAAGTTTACCTAAAGAAGGCAGCAATTTTGCAGCATTTTTACTATTGTTCTTAGTACTACTTCATGTAGGTAAATTGGCAAACAATAGTGTACACTAAATAAAGCATGAAAAACACTGTATTGTACTTTTTTGTACAAAATAAGTATTATTATTATATCAAATATTATATTTTAATTAAGTTGCTTGAATCTCTTAATTGTACATCTGATTTATTCATACCAGCGAATTTACATCAGATTATTTTTACACTTTATGACAATTATGCTTATAAATATTATATACTAGTGTTCATTATTCCGTCCTGAAATATTTTTAATATGTGAGAAAAATCTTTTGAACATATGACAGTGTGCATAATAAGAACATTCCAGTGTGAATATGTATCTAAATAACTCCGTCCAAAAGTTAGACATATGTTAGTATAATAATATACACTTATTAATTAAGATTTAAGTGCCTCATGAACATTTTGTTTACATAAAGACTGTAGTTTTGTCACAATAGTTTTTCAAAGGATTTTATATAAAATATTTTTATTGCAATCTCAATATAATTAATTTGTACATTTTGTAGCTGCTTTATAATATAGATTGTTTTGTCACATAACAATGGTTTAAGGCCACCAATTAAACAATTATAAAATTGACGTGAAATTTGTTTAATTTGTAT
>NWSH02000050.1:4814098-4837227 GCA_002382865.2 Heliothis virescens | reverse complement strand
ATGCGACGACTAGAAGCGGGAAATTCAAATATAAAATGGTTTTTTTATGTTTTACATAAGTTAACATTCAATATGAGGCGTGATCTTATGATTGGCGGTTATAATATCCCACAAAGTAATTTCTGATGTCCTTGTTTAACTCCGAAACTTACTCTGTAAAAAAAAACTCTGTAAAAAACGTTTTATTGCGCAATAAAACGTTTTTTACAGAGTTATTTAATTTGTAAGAAGTTTCGGAGTTAAACAAGGACATCAGAAATTACTTTGTGGGATATTATAACCGCCAATCATAAGATCACGCCTCATATTGAATGTTAACTTATGTAAAACATAAAAAAACCATTTTATATTTGAATTTCCCGCTTCTAGTCGTCGCATTCACCTTAAGACGTATATCATCGCTAGAGCACTAACTCTAGTATTTTCGTTTTATGATGAGTCCATAACTGATTATGGTGACTTAAAGAAATTTAATCGATTATTTTTGTAATATTGAATCGGTTGGCATCATCATCGATTTTTTGTCGATACAGTAACTCGCGTCAATCTCTATTAACGCAAGAAGCATTCCATTTCATGCATTCGTTATTTACGATATTCTTTAAACATATAATTTTTTACATGATTAATTCGTTTATTTACCATTAATGTTTATGTAGTTAATTCAAACTATGAAAAAAATATTCTACTGGGTAATTAACAAACAGACATTTTTTTTACCTGACTGCCAAGAAAGATTATGTTTTTCGCGCGTATCATGTATGTATGCATGTAATATTCTTTATTACCTCATATATTTAAAACGTTCTGAAAGATTACGTCAATATGGGTATGTATCGTTAGATACGTCTCAATTACTAGCTGGCTATGTTTTAAAAAATACAAAAATAATGAAGTGGGGACAATTCTTTTTTTTTCATTTTAGCGTTCCTTATAAAGTACTATGCGTTTCAACTAAGAATAGGACCGCGCTTCCTGCCAACTTCACACGATAACTGTCAAAATAGTACTGCCAGCAAAAAAATGTGCAAAAAGGAAATCATAATATATTTTTTATTGTTCATAGATTTAGATTTAATTTATTGTATAATCTTACCGATTAATAATAAAATATATATACAATTATAAATATGGTTTTTCTTTCAAATCCCATTCATTTTTTATTAATTTGGAGCTTAAAGCTTTGCATTAAACATTTAAACTGAATATATTTGGTACTGATTTTTTTGCACACCATACACTTTGGTAATGAAGTTTGCGCGTATTTCTGTACAAAATGGCGTCTTGACAGTCCTATTCTTATTTGGAACGCATAGTACTCCTACTGCCTTTGTTATTATGCAGGCAGGTTTTGTTTTTAAATAATATTTTTTATTTATCGCTCTCATGCGTGGGATGGAAAAATTATAACTGTCAGGGAACGCGAAATTACTACCAATCTGTGGTAATCTACGTATGTAGGTTTGGATTAGGTACCTACGGAATCGAATATTTGATTCGGAAAATACCTAATCCAATATTTATGTCTCGCCTCGTAGATGACAGTTCTCTAGCTAGTAAAGTCAGTTTACGGTTGGTGGTATTATTTTTTCATGTTTGTGTTTTATAAATCTTTCAAGTTTTAAGGTTTTGTAACTAAAACTCGCTCAAAATGAAAAATATAATCTTGTTTTTCACCTTTGGATATTGTATAAGCGATAGTAAGTATCAAAAAATATTATATCCCAACCAAGTATTGGGTGTGGTTTGACAACGAATTTTGAATACTTTGCTATTGGTTCCTATTGTAAATAGGTACCGGCTCGTTGTTATATTATCATGTATTGTATTTAAAATATAAAGTTATAAATGGTTGCATTTGCGTTTCTAAGCTAAAATGTAATCCTGGGTCATTTTGTAAACACACTGTAAAACAAAAAATATCTTTTTCATCAGGTTTGGCACTATGGTGCTACCAATGTACTGCCGCGACTCCTGGGTGTATGGAACCATTCAACTGGCGAGGTATAGGCTACTTTGGAAACCCATGCCCAGATGCTGAAGATATTTGTGTCAAACTTATTGAAAGGAAAGGAGGTAATTTAATGTTAATAATTTGGTCTGGATGCAAATTATTTATATAGTAATGCTGTTAGTACAAAAAACTTATACAGACATTGAACACATGTTCAGCAGATATTCAGATTGTAAGACCGTAAGATTTCAAGTAACATCTAAAACTTAATAGCATCATAGAAGACCTGTCTCGTAGTCTACTACTTGTACTCGTAGTATCATAGTAGTCGGGCCTGCTGGAAGAGGTTTCTTAAGAAATAAGCAGTGCCTTTGTACTTGATTGTTCTATGTTACTTCTTGTCTCATCTTCTGTGTACATAAACTGTTAAATAAACAAATAGACTCATAAAGATCATTAAGTCATCCATCAGGATCATATCTTTTATTGCATTCCATAGTGTAGGTACAAAGTTTTTCTGACTATGCAAAGGGACTATAATATAATACTTCAAATGATTAACTTTCCAGCGCAAGAGGTGATAACCCGGGATTGTTTGAGCAACTTCAGGGCTTTCAGAACAGATATTCCTGCTGACACCTATGAAGGTTGCCGACCTGCTGCAAAGGATTTGAATCTAGCAAACTATGTCAATAATTCCATAAAGGAACTTGATATAAAAAGGTAAACTGTCACATCTATACTAATATTATAAAGCTGAAGAGTTTGTTTGTTTGAACGCCCTAATCTCGGGAACTACTGGTCTGATTTGAAAAAATATTTTAGGGTTAGATAGCCCATTTATCGAGGAAGGTTATTTTAGGTTAAGGACTTTTTATCTGGGTGCACGCAGTAGTTCCAACGGGAGAGCAGGTGTAACCGCTAGCGGTAGCTAGTAATAATAATGAAAAAGATTTTTATATTTCTAGGAGCAATTTTGATCTTCCATTTTGTGGGGTGTTTACTGTATAATTTTAGTACCTGTTTTTACTTTACTATCTTTAAGATATTTTGTATCAGCTGTTTCTTGCAGTTTCAACTGTGTCCCAGGGGACATTAACCTAATAACAGGATGAAATTAACCTATTTAACTGACGGATAATCAAGCTTCCCAACAGTGAAAGAATTTTTCAAATTGATTCATTACTCTCTGAGCCTTCAGGGTGAAAACAATTAATTGAACATGTGCAGAACTGAATAGATAGTCTGTAATATTCTACAATGTCCTACATTGTTAAAAGATTGCTTAAAATCAGTTAGGTGTTTTCAAAATCTGTTCAATTTTGTTTCAGGGACTGGTATGATGAAACTGTATGGTGTTTCTGCTTCCTCGATCACAGATGTAATGGTGCATCAAGTGTGACAACAATGGCATTACTAATCCCAGCATGCATTGTGTTCCTATTCATGAAAATGTTCTGATGTTCAGTTATTATCAATCATTGACGGTTCACCAAAAAACATTTAACTGTAGTACTGAGTAAGTGAATATTGTTTGTGATTAAATAATAAGCAATAATAATTTGACATATAGCAATAACTTAGAAAAAAATTATATGAATCTCACATCTTCATGACAATTATAAAGTTTACCTAAAGAAGGCAGCAATTTGCAGCATTTTACTATTGTATCTTAGTAACTACTTCATGTAGGTAAAATTGGCAAACAATAGTGTACACTAAATAAGACATGAAAACACTGTATTGTACTTTTTTGTACAAAATAAGTATTATTATTATATCAAATATTATATTTTAATTAAGTTGCTTGAATCTCTTAATTGTACATCTGAATTTATTCATACCAGCAGAATTTACATCAGATTATTTTTACACTTTATGACAATTATGACCTTATAAATATTATATACTAGTGTTCAATTATTCCGTCCTGAAATATTTTTAATATGTGAGAAAATCTTTTGAACATATGACAGTGTGCATAATAAGAACATTCCAGTGTGAATATGTATCTAAATAACTCCGTCCAAAAGTTAGACATATTGTTAGTATAATAATATACACTTATTAATTAAGATTTAAGTGCCTCATGAACATTGTTCTTTTACATAAGACTGTAGTTTTGTACACAATAGTTTTTATCAAAGGATTTATATATAAAAATATTTTTATTGCAATCTCATATAATTAATTTGTACATTTTGTAGCTGGCTTTATAATATAGATTGTTTGTCACATAACAATGGTTTAAGGCCACCAATTAAACAATTATAAAATTGACGTGTAATTTGTTTAATTTGTATACTTACTGTATTTATCAGACTAATATTATAAAGGCAAAAGTTTGTTAGTAGATAATATAATTGATACTTCTTAGTCAAATAGCTGAACAGATTTTAATGTACCTTGGCAGTAATATAGTTTACATCAGAATAATCTATACGCTACTTTTTACCCGGGTGCTGGAAGCAGTTACCTTAAGAAGCGGGTGTAACCGACAGAAGCTAGTGAAAGCTATTTTATAAAAATGCGAACTGCATTTGCGTGACAATAAGACCAGTGACCAGCATGAACATTTGTAACAAAATATTCGCGTCCAGTTGCCACATGTCGTAAACTGAGAAATGAGGTGGAGTTTCTTCTATTAGCTTCAACATTCTCTTCGATTTGTCTCTTAATCGCCCTGAAATTAAGAAAATAGACCATAATATTGATAGGGTTGGTGTAGTAGAAGTAGATTTTTTTACGGATAAATTCTTCACAGGATGTATTGGAAGATCTGCTTATAGCAGAAGAGTTGAAAATAAATCGTATAATTACCATCATAATGCATTGACATGACGTTAATCACCAATCGCTTAGTTTCCTTCACCTCTCTTATGAACACTTCACAACGGACGCCCAGCACAATCGCCATTACTAAGTCAATCACAGTAAAAAATGATGGCGTCAGGCTGTCCCAGAGTCCTATCGTCTGAAAACGAGGATATTATATTTTATAGAAACTTGACATCTACTCATTATAATATTTAGAGAGTGCGTTAGTTCATTCGTCAAAGTGCTACTTAATTTTATAAATAACACTTTCAAGAGTATTTAGGTCCTACTGACGAAATTCTTAATTTGGGTCTTCTACTTACATCATTTTGTACAGCATACAATAGGAATTCAAATGTCAAAAGAGCTGATGCAACCAGTTTACAGGAAAACATACACACCTGTAAAAAACAGCTAAGTTAATTAAGTAGGTGGTTTTACTATCGATTTGAGTAATGTTGCACTTACTTGAAATGAGTAAATATCTTGAAACTTAAAAAATCCCTCTAGTAATTGCTTCAAATATAAATCTGTATCGCTTGATACGAAATTATGAGTGCTAGCAGCTAAGCGTCTCATGAATAGTTTCGAAGCAAATAATGAAGACAATAGATGCTCTTTTGAATACAAAATCTCTTGAGTCCCCTTTTGGTCCACATAATTTTTTATAATCGAATTTATGAAACGAGCTCGTATATAGAAGTACATAAACATATTTGAGCAGCCAACTATTTCTATGACGAAACAGAACTGGGAATAAGCAATTCCTATGTAAGGCCAAAATGCGGCAGTTCCTTTCGCACTAGCCACACCAATAAGAGCACCGTACATTATCAAAACTACAACCACAGATATAACATTTGTCGTGACTAATAGAGTTGTGATACTTTTGTTACGATCTATATTCATACGCCTATCTATTTGCTGCAGATTGACTATCAATTCGGCATTAGCATCTCCGTTTACAAAACGCACATGAATTATATTGCATAAGAATGTTATGGTTTGCAGTCCCGTTACACATATGCTCAAATAGTAGATAGTTTCGCGATCAAAAAGGATTTTATCATACTTTTGTATAACAAGATAGTCTAATCCTAGAAGTAAGATCACACTAATTATAGTATAGCACTTTTGTAAGAACGATGGCGTTGTCACAAATCGATCTCTAACTTGAACGCGGGTTGATCCTATCAATCTCTGGATATTGTACAGAAAGCGGAAGGACTTAATAAATTCTTTGTCAAGAATGTCTTTTGAAAGATATTCAATTTTAGTATTTTCTTTCATAATTTTCATAACTGCAGATGTAACTTAGGACTTAACTAATTTTAAACACACATATTCAATACATTCATAGCAGAGCAAACTGCAAAAGGACGACAGTGTAACTAGCAGTGATTGCGAGTAGATGTAGTGGCAGGCGGGTGCCGAAAGTACAAATGTTGTAAATGGACACGCTGCGTCTTCCTTCCACCAACAATATGATTTGCTTAGCATGGTCTCTGGATTTGCCTGTCGGAAAAAAATGGAGTTAAGGTTTCATGTGAAAAGTGCTGTAGAAGCGGTATCGGTGCAAGTTTTTGCTGAAGTGAGCATGTTCACAAGTAGCACAATAAGATAAATAATGATTATTATCAAAAGCCAATCAGTCACATTTAAAAGACAAACAAACGGACAAACTTGTAGCTGAAAGGACAATTAAAATAATCAAATATAAACATGATTTGAGCCGCTAGCCAATTAATTGGTTTTCATCAAATAATGATGATTAAGCTACGTAGCTAAATAACATAGACAAATTACATACCATTAATTAAAGGTGACGAAATGATGTCGACACAAAGTTTCCTTGATTTCTCTAATTTTGTGGATAAGTCTTGAGCTTTGACACATAACATGAATATCATGAACTGCAAAGCCACTAAGATTGGCATCGCGCACAATAACAAATCGGTGTCTGCTGCTCCCTGGGTAAGTCATAAAAATAATCTGTGGGATACCTATACTGTGAACTCATTTAGGGCAATTTACTTATCAAAATTTCTCTATCTATCGGTCTTTTGTTATTGAAATCTACGTAATTGTTGGGAGCAGTGACTGCAATTTCTGCGTCCCATTCGCCGGTTCCATTTCTAGATGTTCATGATCAATATTTAGGGGTGTAGTAATTTAGGTGCCACGAGGGCCGTGTAAGATTCCAGAATGTTTAGTGATTAGAAATCAAGGGTGTAAATTCGCGTGGCTCATTGTCCTTCCGTATCCTAGAAGATGACAGGCCCGTGTTGGGTGTGCGCGTTATTCCACGCGCTCCTCAGAGTCCCCCAGCAAACCCCAGCGGGCTGCGGGCTTGTTCGAAAGAGTTACCGCGGCCCTGGCACACAGAACGCCCCAGAAGGAACACGGTGGGTTTAGTAAGTAAAAGTCTGACACATAACAATCCCTCACGTCACCCAAAGCAGAAGAGGCCATCTGATGATTTCGCATCAGGTTGAGTACAGGTACATAATAATCATAACTTTATTTTCTTTTGACCGACTTACCTGTTCTTTTATCGATGCCACTAGGTAATGTATGGTTACCAAGTTCCATGCTATGATTTGGCAGACGAAATAAAATAGCTGTTGACAAAAATTAATGATTTGTAATTGAATTTGTAATTAACAGTTCACTGTGGCCTGAAGAATACTGAGATGAAAAATCACTAAGTATGATGGCCTCCTAGCCGATTAACGGCCACGGCGGCTGTTCTCGTATAAGGAGATCAGCCAGCTGCGCAGGACATATTATAGTGCACAAGCATTTGCGCTGACACAGGTGCACTCCTTATTCCCTCACTCTGAACCCGAAGGGACGGCAATCCGACACGACCGGACAGAGACCAGGCGCAGGACCGACATTAACGTGCTCTCCGATGCACGGGTGTATCAATCACCAACTTCCAACTCCGGGCTGCTTTGTGAAAGTTTCTAAAACCCACAAAGCGATTTCGGCCCGTCCCGGGAATCGAACCCGAGACCTCGTGCTCAGCAGTCGGCTATGCGACAACTAGACCAACGAGGCAGTTAGTACCTAGTTAGTTAGTATAGGTATTTATCTGTCTACTATTGGTAGCAATTTAGAGGTATTCTTCACTTACCGAAAACTGAAAAAGTTCCGTAAAATCTGACAACGTTTCAAAAATGCAATGCATGCCAGAGACCAATTCGCCTGGAACTTCACCATCCTGGTGTTCTAGTGGGTTCGACACAATGAACAACATCCCATCGTCTATTGGTTTAGTTAACGGCTCCATTGAGTTTGTCACTTGACTTAATATGTCGTTTATGTAATTCACTCTCGTAATAATGAATTTGATGATGAAATATATCTGTATCATTTCAGCTTGAAACCCTATGCTAGTTACAGCGTTCATGATCAACGGTATGCACATATTCTTCATAAATAAATATTTTAACAATACAATCCAAAATATAGCTAGAACAAAATCGCCCACCATCACGAGAGCAGATTGCCTTCCAAGTTGCTTGTTTATACTTTTAGTATCCTTCATATTTAGATACCTTTCGATTTTCTGTAACTTTACGTACATAGCGCCAAATCTGTGGTTCCGCTCTAGATTATTTCGGAACACCACAAGGATACCGTGTATGCCACTGTTCAAAACACCGAATTTCAACGAAGACTCCGCATATTTAGAGTCAAAACTCTCACCGCAGTGGATAAAGAAATATATGACGGACATTGCATTTAGTAACCAGAAAACGTTGCTATATAAAAGGTACCACACCGATGTGCCTGTAGGATACCTGTACTGGATACGAACACGTGCTAGACCCAGGGCCTGCAGCACTAACAATATCGGTTGAAATATTCGAATAAAGTCATCTGTAAACAAGTCTTCGGAGAGCTCTTCAATATTTCTTGGCATGTTGGTTTGGTACGATTCAATTTTTAGAAATGAAAACAATTTGGAGACCTCACTGACGACAAATATTTATGCGTCTAAATTAACTACCGGAGAAGTGCGAGTCGGCCTAGAGTTCCGTACATAAGATCGTTATAAATTCAAAGTACTGGCTCTGAACCTTGTTTAAACCACGATTTTTTTTCAAGATCATGTTTTTCAACCTAGCTAAAGCCGGTACTTTTTTAAGACTACGTTTTATACTATGGGTGGCTCGAGTTTATGTTCCCTTGAGAGTGTGATATACGTTGTTTGCTGAATGAACGGCAGTATATTTTTTAAGTAAACTTAGAACTTTGATTTTTCACTATGTCACGGGACTGTAGACTTGGAGTGTATGATGATGATCAACTCTAAAACTCCACGCTTTTTCCGAAATAAATGGTTGTGACAGACGGATGAACAGACACGAATATAAGGGCTCCGTTTTTCTATTTGAGGGATGTAACCCTAAAAATTACAAATGGAGTCTTTTAGTCACTAACGACTCCCCTGAGACAATATTAATGGCCATACTCTAATGAACGTGATTTTCTTTATAATTAATGAATGGAGCTGACATTTTATGAATCCTTTCCCATGAATTTAAAATTTTTGTTATTGCGTATTTCATTTCATCCTATCCTATCCTACTGATATAAACGGGAATGTTTGGTAGGATGTTTATTACTCTTTCACAGAAAAACTACTAGACGGATTTTGCAAGAAGTTAGCATTGAAAATTGCTTAAGTATATCAAAATAACTTACTTATTGGCTACTTTTTTACCCAGATACGGGAAATAGTTGCCTCAGAAACCGGTTGAAACCGCTGGTGGAAGCTGGTTTTACTTAAAAAACATAACATTTTCGCATTATGTTAATGAAATTATAAGTGTTAAAGTGTTCTATAATTTCGTAATTTTGTGTAATTTAGATACCAGAGCAATTTTACCGTATTGGTAATAATGTTATAGGTATACCTATACTAGTTATCGCCAGCGGTTTCACCCTCGGTTTCCCGTGGGAACTAGGTACTTCGCGCACCACGATAAAAAGTAACCTATAGCTTTTCTCGATAAATGGCTATCTAACGCTGAAATAATTTTCAAATTGGCCCCGTGCCTACTCTCTGTGACAAGCGCGTTTAAGCAAACAAACACTTTTCCACTTTATAATAATAAGTATAGGTAGGTACTTTCTTTATAATTTACCATAATATTAGCAGTACAATATAATATAATTTAAACTAAATGTTATTTCCGAGTTACCTTTTGACGCGATACCCCTTGCCGTTTGTGTTAATACTTAGACAGCATTTCTAAAATAAAGTTTTCTTAATAGCAGCAAAGATGAACACAGATTTATGGAGATGTTTTTCCCCTATTCACAAAGTATTACTGTTTCTGGGATCTTCAAGATTAAATTTTAAAAACAACGCGGTCACACCATCGACTCGCTACCAGAAACTCTACGCATTGTGCTGCATCGTAGTCGTGACATTATCGTTTTCTTACATACAGTTGTATTACTACTTAACTTATTACCACGAAGATACGACAATCTACTTCTGCTACGCTATCGGAATTATGGTGCAGAATGCTTCCTATCTAACCCATACGATTTTTGCGAGATTTCTTGATGTGGAATCGTCAGTGATGTTGTGTAAAAATCTGCAAAATGTCGAGAACATCTTAAGGTTAAAACAGTTTAAAAGATACAATGAACAACAATACTATTGGAACGTAACTGTCCTGGTGCTCATAATAACGTCGTTTGAATGCGGCTTTTTGGTCCACATTTGGTATTCTGTTGAGTATCCTATTTTGGCAGTGTTTGCAGGAATAGGACTGCTAAATGTCTATATAGAATTAGTTATGGCTGCGAGTTTGATTCTTTACCTTGCTATACGATTAAAACTCCTAAACAAAATTGTACATTACAATTTTAAAATCAAGGGTTATTACAGCAAAACTACTACAGTTGTCACAGACAATGAATATTTAATTATTAATTCAGATGTTATGGATACGAATATAGATTTGGAAAATTTTCTGATATGCATGAAGGAGATTTTAAAGACGTACAAAAATATTACAGATGTTTTCAGTTTTCCGGTAAGTGTATCTACACTTTTAAAGAAAATTATTGAATAAAATAAATGTATCTAGTTGCCTATAGATAACAGTGCCCAGAGTTTAGTCGTTCAAACTTAACGTGGAGCCCTAGGCTTTTAGGCCCCTATCATATGGACTTTAGGTCCTCAAAAATGGAATCCAATTGAAGGCTTGTTTTAACTCGAATCATAAATGTTTCCCATCAACTGTATGTTTTAAGGTTCTCAACATTGCTACTACTGTATTCATTTGGACGCTTTTGGTATTGCTCACCGTGGTTATTGGATTCTGTACAAAGGCCAGCGGTTTCACCCGCGTCCTGTGGGAACTATTCGGTGCAACCGGATAAAAAGTAGCCTATAGCCTTCCTCGATAAATGGGCTATCTAACACTGAAAGAATTTTTCAAATCGGACTAGTAGTTTCTGAGATTAGCGCGTTCAAACAAACAAACTCTTCAGCTTTATGATTTAAGTATAAATATGCTATTTAGAAAAATAAATTCTGTGGTGTAGTGGTCGTAATCACGAATGCAATGGTGAGAGTTCTAGGTTCTATATCTCGGTTATGTAGTACCTACTAATGTTAAAACCATAACAATTTTTTTCTTTACAGCTTATTTCAATGATAATGATAATAACGGTTGGTCTATTGTGTGTATTTTACTTGGCATTATTAACGATGGTAGCGTTAGTTAGCGACTATTTTATCAAAGAAGTCAGACAAACGAAGCTTTACTGCATCCACGCGATGTCTTGCCGCTTTGAAGGTATTTTTTCTTTGTCTAATAATTATTGTACCTATGATTGTTCGTAAGTCTATAAAATTCGAGAGGACGCGTCTAATATTTATTTCATTTTATTTAATGGTTCTATTACTTCACAGGTCCTATTTGGAAGGGAGCCAACGAAGTACTTAAGACGACAGAATTTTATCAACCCTCTTTCTCGGTGTACGGTATTTTCATACTAAATAAAACACTGCCGCTAACTCTTATAGGCATAATTACTACAAATCTTGCCATCCTGATCCAATTCACTGTACAAGTTTAATGGCAAAAATAAACTCTAATTATCAAGTAACAATATTTATTTTTTTATCCTGAAATTACGTCCTACAGTCGTTAGAATGTACTTATAAATAATTACATCAACAACCAAGCGCTGGATACATACTTATTTGCATAAAACACATTTCTCACATACAATGTATAACAAGTTTAAAAAGTATATATTATATACACATATATCAATATCTGTTTGATTTAAAATTTTATGGTAAACAAATCACGAGAGTATTTTTGGTCACATTATATGGTACCATTTGCTAAATTAGTTAATATTCTAATTTAACAAATACAAAAAATAATATATGGAAAAAAGTCGTCTGTTAACTTCGATAAAAATGCAAGCCTTGAGAAAACATGAGGCACTAAAATTCAGTCTACTTGGAAATCCAATTATATACAAACTACAAAGCAGAACTACTTATTCCAAAAATATAAATCACAATATACTAACACGGCGTTAACATTCCACACCAAAACTATTCTATTCACATGTTCCCGTCGGATTTAGTAGGCGAAGCGTTGGGATTCAGGATAGCCGAGTTTTTCAAGGGCCGGGTTGCAAGCGAAGTTGATCATGGGAGGAGGTCCACACATTAGTACTAAAACATCGTCCGCTGGTGGGAACAAGTGCTCTTTGATCATCTCATCGTTGATGAAACCGACGCTGTATTTCCAACCTGTAAATAATAAATAGGATATGAATTCTTAGTTACGTACCCAGAGGATAAAATGGGACTCTATACAGTTCTCGAAAAACTTGCTATCGTTCCGCAATTAAATTCATATTTTTGCTAACACATGACGTATTTATTTTACGTAATTACGTATTTAAATGATGACTTATTATAAACTGGTTTTATAATTTTAGAATCATCATGATGATCTTAAAAGTTCAAATATGTCGAGTTCACGACGAGTCGGCATATTCTTATGCTAACATTTTTTGTTGCTATTAGCATGACGATTATTTCAGTTGAATAGACGTCATCAGACTAATGCTATGACAAAACAATTGTATTTTGACTTGTAGAAGTTTCCTATAGTTTTAAATTCTACTTACATTCTTTATCTCAGTAAAGTAATTAAATCGTTAGCAAATTATAGGCGCATATTATCTTATATTTAATTTTATAAGAAAAAATACATGATAAACTTTATCAGTAGATAACATACTTCATTTTTACGTATAGGTAGTTAAGATTATAAGTCTCACCTTCATTGGGCCTGTCGAGAGTGTACCACAGTTTGAACTGTTCGGGATGTTCAGCTTGGTACTTTTCCAGTTCGTTTCTCAACAAGATGTCTTCTTCAGTCTGGTTGGCAAACAACAGGCGCATTTCTGTGGGGTCACTGGCATCTTTGCATATCTGCCTGATGAGCTGTAGCATTGGCGCGATGCCAGTACCACCTGTTGAGACAAAACTCTAATTAATAACTAATAACAATTAATTTTAAACATTTAACATTTAGAAGCATGAGTAAGTCGTCATTATATTAAAGCGACACCATGTATATAATTAGAGTATCAAAGTCATTTGTCTTTATGAATAAATATTTAATGTAACAATATTTGATCCATTAATGTAACATTACGGCCGATTGGTTGGATTAAATTCGGGCTTCATTACGGTCCATTTCATTAGAGCGTAATAGCAGTGAATAATTGCCTACGATTTAAGCCGCTGCTTCATAGTGAGATTATTTTAGATTTACAGAGTTATATTAAGCAGTCATATTGCAACACCTTTCGCTTGTGACTACAGTTATTATTCAATGCAAAATATATTATTCTGAACAAAAAGGGGGTATTTCAATGACATTGAGTGTTTAACTGATAAGAGTTCAATGACGTAAAAGCGACACGTCTTCTTATCGTCAATTGCATATCGTAGAGATTATACGGTACCTGCGATCATGTTAAGTTTTTTCGCCCGCAATTCTACGGGTGGGTCTTTCCTCATTTTCTTGATGAGGAAGAGGCCGTTGCCTGCGTACTGCAGTCTGCCTGAAGGTCCTCGAACATCGATTGTGTCATTTATTTTCAGATTGTTCAAGTGTTGAGACATCTTACCACCGTCGGGGAATTTAGGGTGGACATTTTTGAAGTATACCTGAAATATAAAGAAGTTAGAAGCTTATCATATTGGTAGTTAAGACTTTTTTTTATTTCACGACTTATTTAAGATCTCACAACTGTAATCAACAAGATACAATTAGTGGGACATTGTTCTATAAGAAAGGTAGTTCCTTAGAGACTGCTTGGGCTAGGTAATTCATTAGGTATTGTTTGATTCTAATAACAGTCAACTGCATTTGTGTCAAGAAAACATTTGCGCGACCGACTATTTACCTCCCACATAATAAAATGAAGGGGACTAAAAACGTTTGAATGTCATTCATTTTATAGTTCCTTGTGGTTAGATTGTAGTCTACGAATTTGGGCGACAATCTAAATCGTCCATTCACAAACGGGTGAGATCATTTTGGTTCAAAGTACAAAGTAACACAGAATCGTATCGCTATGACTATAATTATGGTCCAAAGTAACACTGAATGGTGTTTTTATAATAATGATTGTATTCACTAACCATCTGCGTGTGGGAAAAAGGCTAAGCAAGTAATCTGTGGCTTAGGTAACATAAATATGTTACGTGTTAAGAAAATTTAATCTGCTACAGAATACATGACACACAAGTGCCTAAATGTGTCTGAGTTTAATACCAGAAATGAGTTGTATATTTATTGTATACTAGCTTCAGCCAGCAGTTTCACCCGCTTCCCCAGGGAACTACTTCTCGCACCCGGATAAAAAGGTGCCTTTCTGTTATTCTCGTGCATAAGCTATATCACTACCAAGTTTCATCAAAATCTGTTCAGCAGTTTTTGCTTGACTCCTTCAAGCAAACATACAAACAAAAATGCAAATTTTCACATTTATAATATTAACATATCAATGGTGCCTTGTGTAACAAGTTAACAAAGACAATTACCCTCTTATGAAAATCACCATAATTTTCATGCATAGGAAATGATGGTAACTAGCATAGCTGAACCTTGACATATCAGCAGGCTCTTGGTTATTCAGAAGTCAAAATGGAATCCAATTACAATTCATACAAAATTAGGTATTTCAGTTATTTAATCAGTAAGTGTGAAAATTATCTTAAGATACCAGCAAAAGTATGTTTAATCAGATACGTTTGTTTACGTGTCTGATTAGTTGTCCCTATCTACAAAATAATGAGGTTTACGATAGGTGAATATGTTTATTGTTTTATATAACTACAGACCAGCTATTTTCCGCTGTTTTACGGAGGAACTAATTGTCGCACCCGGACAAAATATCTCGTGTCACTCGGTGATAGTCTAGCATCTCTTCAATGGAAGAATTTTTCAAATCGGTTCAGTAGTTTCGGAGGTTTTACCATACAAACAAAAATTCCTCTTTATTATATTAGGATAGAAGTATGTGCCTTACCTTAATAACAAGTTCGACATATCCCTTCTCTTCGTCGCTTGAGACAGGGGTGTAAGATCTGATAACGAGGTCGTCATCAATCTTCGCCGACAAGTGAATGTGCTGGCCGATAGGCAAGCCTGGAAGACAAATACAGGAGATTGAAAAGACACAATTTTTTAATGTGAACATCATCAACCTGGCTAGCCTTTTCCCAACTATGTCTAACTACCCCACTCTCTAACAGTATTTTCGGAGCCTTTAGGGTACAAAAACTATTTTTCCTTTTGATTATATTAGTATAGATAAACTAATTTTTTTGATCAAATATTTTAGAAGATAATACAATCGAATTAATAACTATGTACTTAAATAGATAAAGAATCGCTTAAATGGCTATCAATTCTGATGATTAGACAAAGTTTGTAGATTAGATTGTTGTTATGTATTAAAATCTGTCCAGTCATGATGAGAAATATCTGTGTGATTAACTAATAATGATAATTATGAAAGACTAGCTTCTGCCCGCGACTTCGTACGCGGATCATGTCGCTTATGCCAGCGACAACGGGGTCGTCAAAATCAAAGATCTGAAGCATCTGATGTCGTATTCTAAGAGCCCGATAGCGACTGAATATGCGAGGCGATTCAGAACTTTCATTTTTGTAATTCAACCCACCAGTTTAAACAACTTTTGCTAAGACATCATTCCTACACGTGTTATAGTATAGCTGGGCTCTTGAAGTTCCACATAAGGTGTTCTAGATCTTCAAATTAAATATCTCAACAGAAAAATTTCATCGCGTGGATAAATTTTTACAATGGCACCATTCTTGTATCTCTTATAGTTTAGCTCGTTTGTTGCGGTTTTGCGTCAGGTAAACACACCAAAAACATAGGACTTTCATACAAACTACCAACCCCCGTTGTACTCCCCTAGGAGTATATTTTAAAATGCGATGCGATGTCTACACCCTAAGAGAAACCTATCTTCAAAATTTCATGTCACTTTCTTCAATTACTAAACCCCTATTTTCCACCTTAGGGGTAGAATTTCAAAAAAATTGTGAAACACGTGTTTACTTATTTATTTCAAGGAGTAACTTCACGAAGTTTTATGTCTAAATTCGTAATTAATATTGGTTCGCCATACAAATTTCAACCCCTATTTCAACCCCCGAGGAGACGAATTTTAAAAAATCGTTTCTTCTCTCGCGTGAAACTCTTATGATGAACCTCTGTGCAAAATTTCAGCTTTATTGGTTTACGGGTTTGGGCCTTGCGTTGATTAGTTCACCATACAAATTGTCAACCCCATTTTAACCGGAAATCCCATTTTAACCCTTTAATGGATGTATTTTATTAAAATGTGAAACACGTGTTTACTTATTTATTTCAAGGAGTAACTTCACCAAATTTCATGTCGAAATTCGTAATCAATATTCATTTGCCATACAAAGTTTCAACCCCTATTTCAACCCCTTAGGACACGAATTTCAAAAAATCCTTTCTTAACACGCGTCAGAGTCTTACGATGAACCTCTGTGAAAAAAATCAGCTTTATAGGTTCAAGGGTTTGGGATGTTGAGTCAGTGAATCAGTCAGGACTTTGAGTTTTATTTACATAGAAGAAGAAGAAGATAGAAGACTACTCGACGCACCCGGATAAAAAGAAATATAATAGCCTTCCTCGATAAATGAGCTATCCAACACTGAAAGAATTTTTCAAATCAGACCAGTAGTTCCTGAGATTAGCGCGTTCAAACAAACAAACAAACAAACTCTTCAGCTGTATAATATTAGTATAGATTAAATACTCTTAATCAACAACAATATTTATTATTTATTTGGATAAAGATTAATATTATTACGTTGATACAACTCTTAACAAATAATGCATTCATTTCCACCAAAGATTACCATAAAAACGGTTCTAGAGAGTTAATCTTAAAAGATAGGCATATACTGTCGCGGACATTTTTTTAGCTCATTTCAAGAGGAATAATTCTTTCGTACATATATTTTTGGTATCTTGAACCGTTTTCGCAGCGCACGCAACGAAAGCCCTCAAGGATGAATAATCTTTCCCGTTTTTTCCACATTTTCCATTATTTCTTCGCTCCTAATAGTTGCAGCGTGATGTTATATAGCCTAAAGCCTTCCTCGATAAATGGGCTATCTAACACTGAAAGAATTTTTCAAATCGGACCAGTAGTTCCTGAGATTAGCGCGTTCAAACAAACAAACAAACAAACAAACAAACAAACTCTTCAGCTTTATAATATTAGTATAGATTAAAAAATAATAATTTGAAAACCTATTTACCCTACTTTTGGCGTTCATCATAGATAGCTAAATACTGAGTTTACCCGTTAGCAATACCTAATTAGTTATTGTTATTAAAGTTTTAAGAGTCAAGTCATTCGGTACTCAAAAACGAAAAATCTAAAAAGTCTGACAAAAGGAAATGACTTTTCATCTGAAGGGAATTGCATCATTATTTTAAAATATTTTTATCAGTCATAGCACTCATCTCAAGAGCCACTGGAGACAAGGTCGCTGTGCCCGTTGGCGACCACTTAGTGGAGTTGCCAACTTTGGGTGCGTGAAAATATATCCTATCTATACTTGAAATTGATATTGCCTATGTAGATGAATCCTAAATATTGTCAATTTACGGAATAACTAATAAAATAACGATTACCATTAACAAATTTTTAAATATGATCGAAAATGTTCAAAACTAGCCAAAACGCTAGTTTACGACCACTTCTTTCAGTTTGCGACCACTGCTAAGTCAGTTAGCGACCACTATATAAAATAATCATAATACAACAATGTTTATGTTAATTGAATATCTATTTCTCAGAATAAATCAAACATGATTTTAAAAAGTTATATAATCATCAACACAAATAGTATCTATAGTATATCTACTGGTTTTACTTAAAACCAAGATCTTTTTCACTAAGTTCGTTTACCAAATAATCACTTGTGCTCGGATTCTGAATTTTATGTTTATAGCTTTTTAGGGTTCCGTAGTAAACTAGGAACTCTTATAGTTTCGTCATGTCTGTCTGTCCGTCCGTCCGTCCGCCCGTCTGTCCGTCCGTCCGTCCATCCGCGGATAATCTCAGAAACTGTTAGCGCTAGAAAGCTGAAATTCGGTACCAATATATATTTCAACCACGCCGACAAAGTGCATAAAATAAAAAGTGGAAAAAATGTTTTATAAGGGTGCCTCTCCCCTACACGTAAAGGGGGAATATTTTTTTTATTCCGTCGTGTGATATATCGTTGGATAGTTATTTTAAAATGAATAGGGATTTACTAAAATCATTTTTTCATTATGTTAATATTTTCGAAAATAATTGCTCCAAACGCCGAAAAATAGGCGTCCCCCCCATTTAACTTTTGAACCGTAAGTTTAGAAAATATGAAAATTTTGAACGTGATATAGAAAGCAGTCTTTGAGATATAGCTTTTTTGAAAACCGCAAATTAAAACTTTGTTATTCATATATTTCTATGAAAGACAAAGTTATTTTTTGTTGCCGAAAAATGATTGTATTTTGGCTAGTTGTAGATAATAGATACGTTCATTTTTCATAGATAATGGTAAGGAACTCTTCGTGCGCGAGTCCAACTCGCACTTGGCCATTTTTTTCAGTTTATGGCCAATTATTTCATACAAAATTGGAACGGTCGCAAACCGACATCGCAGTTTTTAAACCGAGTTGGTTTGCGACCGCGATTTTTGTGAGTGAATTAAACGAAGTTTTACTAGGAAAACGTGTGGTCGTTAACTGAAGGGAGGAATCTTTATGCTAGTATAACACCAGTTTCTATATTATGTAGCCACAAAAACATCTTTAAGTTCATCAATATAAGCAAAATAATATAAAGCCTCTAGTGTTAGAATGCGACCACGTGGCCGCTATCTAACGCATTAGATAAATACGTAATTCAGTAGTGCGACCACAGGATTAAAATTAAATTTTAGATGAAAAATGGCAAAACTAACTAAAAATATGAAGCATAGCTCTATAATTGAAGTAATTATGCTTTTTGACCGAATGTAACATTAATATAAAGTAATAAAATTTATCTTTATTTGCCGACCGACGCGCTATTTCTTTTGCACTACGCGATAGTTTCACTCACTACTATGTCATGCCGCACACTAAATACCATTATTTTCTTGTTTTGGGTGAATCGGTTAGGATCAAAATTATGACATTCTTATCGTATAAGTATTCAATTACAATAAAATGCTTACTGTTTACTGTTTTCTCCTGAAAATTAGCTATTATCTTTAATTTAAGAGACTCAACCCGTCAAGTGGTCGCGTTACTAGAGGTGGTCGCGTTACCGGCACACTGACCCTACCTAAAGTATGTACAGACAACAGCAGGTCAACCTACCGGAATCTGTCAAACATTTACCTTCCACTATTGTGATAAGACTGAATATCTATTGAAGTAATTTGACAGATTGTGTTAGGGTGCTATGCTGATATAAAAAAAATCCCACTTACCCAAAACATGTTCCGATGAGGGCAATCCAAATCGGAACCTCCTTGTATCATGGCTGATCTCCTCTCTCTCTATGAGTGGTAGAGCATACTTTACATTAGGGTCTACTAATGTTATTGGTTGTGTGCTCTTCTTAGGAGCTGCCTTCTTGTCTTTCTTGCCCCACAAACAGTTGGCAAGGATGGACACTAGTACCACAGCGGCACTAACGCCAACGAATATGGGTAAAACCTGTGAAAGAAGGTTTGATTACTAATGTGCAATGTACTTAGTATATTCTATTGTTTTGAAACAATTGTTCTGAATACATATGATAATGTAGGTCTGTTTATGTACTGTAGTAGATGTTATATAGTGAATAATTGGTTGTTTTATGTAGGCAGGCACTTGGATTATTTCAATATTTGGTTATAGACCTGAACTTTGGACTGAATGTTAAGAAAAAACTTAATTTAGTCATGATTAAAGCTGTATTCACAAAAAGTAAGTATGAGAAAAAATTATAGGTACTACAGATAAAAAGTTTAAATTATATTTTTGTAACTCATTGAGAGTCATGTTAGTTGAATAACTCATACCATAAACATAAACTACTAATATCAGCATGGATGTATTAGTATCACAAATTTTTGCTACTTTACCTTTTGCTAAAAGGTATTTTGAATTTACCAAATTACATAAAAACTGACTAGATATGTAATGAATACATACTGAAGCGATTCCAAACGAATCATCCACAGCCACTTCTATGTTACTCATTTTCACTTCTGTAATATTACCTAAATTGGACTAAAAACACTAAAACACAGTATAACTTTTAACTTAGTAACACGGAAACTTTTGATGTGCGCACGACCATATCGTAGAGGGTAAATAAGCAACTGTTTAAGGTCAACTTAATGAAAAGCGAGTTTGTAGGAAACTAGCGACTGATCGTACACTCGACCTTGAACTCTCTATCAGATGCAATGAAAAAACAAATTATTTCATATGCACGGTTGGCAATACGACTTTTGTGCTGACTGCTGATTGATTGACTGATATAACAATGAAATGATCGGCATAATTGATATCTTTTACACACACACACAAGGAAACACGACACAACAAAAAGCATTGTAATGTACCTACTAACCAAACTAGTATCACTCATGTTCTTTCACAGCTGCTAGCACAAGAATAATCATGTTAGAAATACGTTTACCTCCGAATGCCATTATCAATCCATATCAATATAAGAAGATAAGAACCATTGAAGAATTAATATCTAAAGTACTTAACATAACCTCAAAATGTAAATAATACTTTGTAAATATACTTACAATTTTTGAGTTAACTGTGTAAGTTATCATCTTCTCTTCTAAAATACAACACTATCGCACAATGACTAAACCCGAACTACAGTTTTTTATACTGTTATTGCATAATATTGTAGATACCTACAATAGTTCCGATTCACGTGTTGCTCTAGTAACTGGCGAATACTGAGAATTCCAATTAGAAGCTAGTGAGTGAGAAATGTATTTTAGTCGTGTATATGATTTGTAGTTACCTTTCGCTGTTTCGAGCGATGACAATAGATCCTAAAATAGTACGGGCTTTTTAGTAAATAGTTAATAGCTACAAATAACTATACGCAAGCTTCATGTTTAAGCTTCAAATCAATTTTAACTAGATAATTTGACATAATTGAGTTCCTCACATTATTTTATGAAGCTCCCTGTTAATTCTAACATGTAATTAGAGCTTTAAATTGTATAATATAATGTTTAAACATAAACATTGGAGACGACTACAAACAAACAACGCTATTTGATTTTGCCGCCAATGAGTCTATCTGTCAAATTGACATGTCGAATTTAGAGGTTGGTAATGTTTTATGTTGGTATTTATGGGGCCGGTGTTGCAATTGCAACTTTGTAGATATTTTTTGTCAATGCATAGCCCACATCTTAGAGTATACATCTATAATAGAGTGCGTCTAACAGGGTACACTCCGGGTGCACAGGTGTGAACATGCGCGATTCTTCTTGTCATCCTCAATCAGTGTCAAAACAGTACCCGTCACATCAAGTCATAGAGCAATATTTTATTTTATTTTAAAGTTAAAATGGTGAAATATGCTGCGCAAAGCTGTAAAAAATATTCCAGCAAGCAAAATAAAAGATTAATATTTTTTTCAAGCAGTCATTACGTAGTATTTATTTAGTAATTGATTAATTCTCCAAAAAAAATAAGGGTCTGAAAGGGGGTTGCGAGAGACGCGGGGCGGGTCAGCATCACGCGTTGTCAACGGCCATTTTTCTAATTTCAAATTTCATTGGAACATAGCGTTGTACCATAAGTCGATTATTGGATACGATATGTTTTTATCGTGACTTCAAAAGTTGTTCACATTTTCAACCGAATTTAGAAAAGGCGGTTCTTACATTATGAGTTTGACTGTATGTATGTACGCGATTACCTCACGTTTGGCTGAACCGATTTTGATGCTGATTTGATGGGATTCAGCATAGTATGTTCAGACTTAGGAGAAGGTTTTAGGTACAGACGCCAGCACATCAACCTACCTCAATCAGTCATATTTCATCAATAGATTTTCAACCTTACCACAAAAGTGGAAGGTTAATGTTCGATTGGTAAAATTTGACAGATTCGGGTAGGTTGACCTGCTGTCGTCTGTACCTAACTATAATAATAAAAAATAATTCCATTATATTCATAGTACTAATACTAATGTAGGTAGGTATTTGTGTAAAAGTCCTATCAAAATTAATTACCTTTATTTAAGTTCCTACTAAAATGGACTATAGGTATCATTACTCAACTCGCTATATATTTTACAATATTATTATTAAACCAAAACAGTAATTAAGTTACGTTAATGTTATAATTCTAATTATCGATATTCTTGCTGCATCTTAAGAGCATCACTATCAAAGCGTTTTACCACAGATAACACAACTGCTCCGTTCGGCACAAGGGAATTAAGATGACATTATCACTCTATAGGTTACTAATGTATACTCTAAGGCCCACATGGTCTTAAGGTGCATTCGACCACTAGAAGCGGGAAATTCAAATAAAAAATGGTTTTTTCCATGTTTTACCTGAGTTAACATTCAATATGAGGCGTGATCTTATGATTGGCGGTTATAATATCCCACAAAGTAATTTCTGATGTCCTTGTTTAACTCCGAAACTTCTTATTATGAACTATAAACTGACGAAACTATT
>NWSH02000050.1:4757595-4814073 GCA_002382865.2 Heliothis virescens | reverse complement strand
TTCGCAATATATCTTATCTCGTTTTTATTAATCTATTGCTATCTCTTTCATTTCTGTGCGTGACGTTCGGCTTCATTTGCATGTCTTTTGATTTGGTTTAAAAACATTGAATAAGTTCCTTATTCATCATTTTCTTACTAATCTATCTGTCTCTTTTCTTACGCATATTTTCATTTTCTGCGTGACGTCATTGACGTGTCTTTTGTTTTTATTTGAAAAAAAAATTGTTTTGTTTCTTTAAATATATCGATATTAATATACCACATCAAAAGTGTTAGGGATCAAGCATACCATCAATCTTCAGGGATCATTTTTATTGCTGGATTTGCTTTGAATTGAGATGTGCGTTGTAATAAATTTAGTATTTTATAAATTCATATGGATCCTTTTTGGTGCATTTCATAATTTGAATCAGAACTGTGAATCAAATTCGATAAAAGATGAAAATCAGCTGTCAATATTTTCCCTATAAAAACATAAACGCATTCGAAGACATTATTAGTGCTACTGTTTTCCCTACTACTGATTAAAAACAACGTATTAAGGAGCGGCGACGTCATTTAAGCAGGGAAGAAATGCTCAGAGCCGTCGGACTGATAGACAGCTGGTTACCGGCAACGTTACTGTGGCTCTAGCTCTGAGGGGGGGGGGGGGGGGGGGGGGGGGGTCGGGGGGCGGGGGGGGGGGGGGGGGGAGGGGGGTAGGGCGGGGGGTGGGGGGGGGGGAGCGGGGGGGGGGTGGGGGGGGGTGGGGGGGGGGGGGGAGGGGGCGGGGGGGGGGGGCATACAAGTCAAGAGTGTTAATCAGTCGACTTTGGACACTTACCGAAGCCTGGTACCGTGGCTGAGGCCATGGAGGACTGGATCGCTTCCACACACGGAGACAAGACCGATACATTTCAAATCTTAACTCGACAGAGGCTCCAACATAACCGCCATGATGTTTAGCCGTGAGGCTTGCATCACTCTTCAGGGAACTAATCTAGCGACCAAACAGTCAAAACCCGCTTGCATGAAGTGAACCTGCTCATTCCCGAAAACCGCTAGGGTACACCTTAGCAATGCCACATCGTAGGATTCGATATCCAATGGGCTCTTGAACACAGAAATTGGGCAGAAGAACAATGGCGTTTCGTTGTGGCTTTTCTGTGAGTCTGTTTTGAGCTGGTAATGCAGACCGGGATACAAGACGTATACGACACTGGAGAACCCCTGCGACGCCACAGCGATTAAAATCCTGCCAGGAATCCATCCTTATAGAGTGGAACCATCATGGTATGGCGGTCATTTGGATCGCAGAAGAACTGGAGTTGATTTGGATCAGAGGCAACCTCAACCTCAAATTTATGCTGAGTGATTGTATCAGACGTATCGTTCCTCTACAAGTGCAAATCTGTCCTTATTTCAGTTAATGCATGAAATGCAGACCAGCACACCGCAAGAGTTGTAAACACTCTCGCCCACAGCTACAAATGTCCTGCCTGGCCTGCTCAGTCGCCAGACTTGAACCGATTGAGCATGATGGGCATATGCTACAAGACGAGAAGCTCTGCCAACGAAATATGGAGGCGTATCCAGTCGCAAGAAGACCTTTTTTTGTTGTTGCAACGACCTGGGCGGGCCATTCCACAGGCGTGATTGGGATAACTCAGTATTGAGTATGCCAAACTGATGTTCTTGTGTGTTAGTGTTCGCGGTAGAAAACACGGATTATAAATTGTTTAAGTTACCCAATAAATTTTAAAGAAAACTGTTATTGCAGTCTTTTTTTCAAAACTTTTGTGGTAGTGGTTCAAATGTCAAAAATCCCTTTATTTAGGAAAATTGGCAAATTTCTTTATTAATGCAAAGGTGACTTGGTTTTCGTTACTTTGGACAAACGAAAAACATTTATTTGATGAACCTTAAAGAAAATTTAATAATATCAATCAGTGGGAAAAGTTCTTCAAAAATAATGTTGGATCCCTAGACACTTTTGATGTGTGTATATTGATTCATCTATACCTACGTAAAAAAAAGGATTTTGATGAAACGTTGGCAGACTATCTATGTTATATATCAGAATACATTATCGGCTAAATCTTATCCGGTACAGGAAATGGTTCCTCTCGAAGCGGGAAGCAGCTGGCAGAAGCTAGATATTTCATAATTTATTTGTCTATCATGAGGTTCATGTTTCATGGACTCCTGGTACTCAGAATTGTCTAATAAGTATACGGACTGTATAATGGATAACTATCAGTCGATCGCAAAATGGAAATGATAATGCTTACGATTATGTGCTGATAAGGAATCAGGAAGATCCTTTTCCTCGTTCTACTTTCCGAGATAATGGTGATAAATTTTTAGTATTCTTTCAGCGACAGCCCTATGTTCTTATCTTGTAGTAATTTATGTTATGAAAAGTATCTCCCGTCTTATAGTTGCAGATAGGGCTATGGTACTATTGATCAGGTTTCGCCATTTTTGTTTGTTTATATAAATGAATTCCAAAGTAAATAATTCAATTTTAAGCTGTGGTGGTTTTATAAATTTCTATGCTTGTATAAATAGTATCTTCTTTTATAATGCTCTTTTATACTAACTTCATTTAGTTTCATTTTATATTGTAGGACTATTACTTCAAGATTCTGAAAATATATTTTTCAAGAAAGTATTACGTAGTATTTTCACATTATAGTGACCAGGGGTTTTACAGTACTCATGTCACACTCGCGTTGTAAATAAAATTGAGAGCTCGTTCGTAGATTCAACTTCAATTTTCTTCAACATTTTCTTGCACATTACATTTTTGAATTTCCAGAATTGTTTCTGGTCTTCTACCATATTAAACATTATTAAGGGCTGTTGAGTTCGTTGACTTATATTTTCTGTGAAATACCAGTTAATTTTCAAGCACTCACTGAAAAGATACATACGTATATTCAATGCTCTATTTAAATGAAATATGTCTTGTGTTTTGTGGGATGATAGCAGGAAATAGCATATATAAAGTTCTTTCATTGGAACAAATTAATAATATCATGATAAGTGCAAAAATTCGCCTCAGAATGTTTTGGTAGTATTGTCGAGCTGGATCCTATTGCTCCTATATAAAGACAGGCTGTTGACGTTTGCACCATTTGCAAGATTGTCAGCCGGGGACACAGAAGTCGATAAATCTATAAAAACTGTATGCAGAGTGATCTAGATCAATATCTAGAGATTATGAATACGCAGGCAGGTGTCCGATAATTCCTACGAAAATAAGTTATTGCATTCTTTGATGGACGTTCTTGGAAAGGTTTATTGAAAATGAGAACTGTATAAGAATGTGTCAATTTTATTCATGGAGCGACCTCTGTTTATTCCTAAATAACATACGTTCATATTTTGAACATCACCATTTTCGTTACGTCCCAGCAGAGTTCCAAAAGATATTTTAAACCTATAATTGGGGTTCACCCGGCCCTACAACCAGAAATCCAATACCCCACGGTGGCTTCCACCCCACCGGATAGGAATTTAAAAGATCTTATCCAACCCAATGTTGCAGGAGTTTTTGGCAAACCTAGCCAAATGTGATCACTATTCGTACTGAATGAATGACTAGGCAAATCTACAATACGCAACTTGCAGTAAACACTTATAACTGTTGTGGTCGTAACTGTACCTAACTATAATAATAAAAAAAATTCCATATTCATAGTACTAATACTACTGTAGGTAGGTATTTGTGTAAAAGTCCTATCAAAATTAATTACCTTTATTTAAGTCCTACTAAAAGGACTATAGGTATCATTACATAACTCGCTATAAATTTTCAATATTATTATTAAACCAAAACAGTAATTAAGTTACGTTAATGTTATAATTCTAATTATCGATATTCTTGCTGCATCTTAAGAGCATCACTATCAAAGCGTTTTACCACAGATAACACAACTGCTCCGTTCGGCCCAAGGGAATTAAGATGACATTATCACTCTATAGGTTACTAATGTATACTCTAAGGCCCACATGGTCTTAAGGTGCATTCGACCACTAGAAGCGGGAAATTCAAATAAAAAATGGTTTTTTCCATGTTTTACCTGAGTTAACATTCAATATGAGGCGTGATCTTATGATTGGCGGTTATAATATCCCACAAAGTAATTTCTTGTGTCCTGTTTAACTCCGAAACTTCTTATTATGAACTATAAACTGACGAAACTATGATATTTCGCAATAAAACGTTTTTTACAGTTACATTTGAATTGTAAGAAGTTTCGGAGTTAAACGTAGGACATCAGAAATTACTTTGTGGGATATTATAACCGCCAATCATAAGATCACGCCTCATATTGAATGTTAACTTAGGTAAAACATGAAAAAAACATTTTATATTTGAATTTCCCACTTCTAGTCGTCGCATTCACCTTAATTATTGTTTTTTTATGAAGAAAAATGTTAAGAAGTTATTCTCTACTTTACTAAACTCTATTATCAGATTAACTAGAATATGATAAATATGGGTATATAAAATTATAATTGTGGTAGGTGATATTTATGGGCATAATGTTTACTGGCTGTTCCTCACTTTCGATGACCAACGTCTCAGAGAACTGTACCCAGATAAATATACCTTATGTTACTCAGGGAGTTTCACAAAACTGAAAGATTTTTTCAAATAGATTTAGTAGTTTTGGAGTCTTCTGTAGAAACAAAAAATATTTTCATCTCCATAATAACTAGTTCAGATAAATAAATAAAGACAACATTCGTTTAGGTACAAATTTATATTCGTATTTCACAAATAAGTAACAAAATATTTGTTTTCAAATAACATTAATATTTACAGTATTTATCCCTGTTTCATGTCAAAGTGGTACATATGTCAGGATTTTTATTGTTTTAAAATTTAGAACATTCGTTATTAAAGATACAAAACACTCGGCTTATTAAGTACATTAATGTTAATCTTAAATGTAATTATGCACCTATCTATATTTACATAAATATTTCAAGTATAATACACATTTATCACCAGTTTTTAGCCCTACTCACTAATTAGTCTTAATGATTTCTCTAATACTTTGGGTTACTCCTGCGACCAGCACGAAGCTACCAAACGCTATTAATATAACGTCTTTTACGAGAATCCAGTTGTATTTTCCAAGTCCTCTGTTCCATTTGAAAATAACGTCCATCAAAGATGGCGCAATGAGGCCCAAAAAGGAGTAGAAAAATGCTCCCTCTAGTCCAATCACTTGCTCCAGGCGAGGTAAAGTAGCTGCTGCTATCACTGTGGAAAATAAATCGTAGATAGAGTTATAATTTTGAAAGTGATCAAGTAGGTATTGCTTTATGGCAGGTGTTTATAGTTTAACAAAAATGTACAGCATGTCTCTTACCAGTAAGGACAGCAAATACAGCTCGAATGACGCCTTGCGCGATATTGTGATACTTCTGTGTAACATATCCTTTAGTGTTACGCCAGACTATTTCCATAGGCACATAGAACTGCAGCGTGTATGTAAAGAATATGGCAAAAATTATGAACACCTTGGCTGTTAAGGCAGGGCTGAAACAAAACATAAAAATAGGTCCTATTTTTTGTGTAAAAAGATATACATTACAACCTATTTTATGCAACCTACTAGGTATTACTGGTTATATTCGACGAAAAACTTACAAAACTGCCATATAGTTCCGAAAAAAAAATCATTTAGAAGAATATTTAATGGCATTTCTCATACTTTCACATAAAAAAGCCAGCATCTTTTTGAAATAAAAACTTTTTTCTACTGAATAGGATTTTACATGAAAAGGAAATGCTATACAAACTTTTACAACAGTAGATAGGCAAATAGGTACTGGTCGGCTATGATAAAATATATGTTTTGAGAGGCCTTAAAACTTAATGAATAATAAATAAAAATAAATTTTAATGGCATTTCAGTGTTTTTTCGTGTAAATTAACCAGTATCTTGATGGTTTTAATCAGAAGGTGTACTGATATCTTTTAGAACTTTCAAGAGTTTTTTTAAGAATTATTTATTTATGAAACTAAGTTTTCCTTTTTTGCTATTGATGCTATGAACGTTTGAGTTACCTACCTAAGATTTTTTTCGCAGCAAACTTCTGGAAATAGGTCTCCTTTAAGCTATACCACTTTATGCTTTTTATTCACGCAGGTTTACAATGTTAATATTTTTTCTAACGGTTTTATTTAGCTTGGCCAGTTAATTTGTTTGTTTTTTTGGGTCAAATTAAGTAATTTGACATTTTACACAGACACTTACATTTCTGACGTGTCCAAGTTAAGGGTGATACTGCCTTGAGCAAGATCTCCGTAACGTACGTAGCCCAAGAATCCCATGAACATGTACAATAGCACCACTACAGACATGGTGATGTTCAGTACGCCAGGACAGCCGAGGAAATGGTTGGGTTTAGCCATGGTGTTCTCAACCGGCAGCACGACGCCGATGCCTTCCATTGCAAATATAACTGTACTGGAATGAAGTTAAGGTTCAAATTAGCTATGTTTATGGGGTCAATGAAGAATTTAATTTGAACTGTGGAAATAGTCTGTATCTGTAAATTCATAAGGTTAATCTTATAAAAAACTTTAAATCTTAATTAGCAGGTTTATCATCAGCCTTTTCCCAATATGCAGAATAGTAAAAAAAAAGATGAAGATGCACCAAAACATCGGTGAGTACCTATAGTCAGGCTATGACGCATTAAAAAAAATGGCAGTTTCATTCATTCAAATAGTAACTTATATTTAGGTATATAGGTACTGGTCAGTTTCCTTACCCGATAAAGAGAGGAAGTTTTCCAATATCAACTGCCATCGGTTTATCGCTGATAGGAGGGAAATCTGAGCAAATGTAGTAGAGGCAGATGAGGAATGTGAGAACCAGCAGAACGTTTGCGAATCCGGAGAATGGCGCCAAATATTTTAAGTTCTTGATTTGTGTGAAGATTAGGATTGGCACCAAAAACATGAGGCAGTACATAGTTTTGTCGATTGTATTGTCCACGAAATAGAAGTCGATGATCTGAAATTAAGAAGTAGCAATTTAAAATAAGAAAGCTTAGAAATTCGTTGTTAGTTTATAAGTAGCTTTAGTTTTATTTTTGGATAATACTTACGACTATGTTTTACATCGACTTTAAGGCAGGTCAATTAATGTTTTCAGAATGAAAAATAAAATAGTACCTAGGTATTAAAATGAAAGCATATACTTTCTTTAATTGCTTTCTCTTTGTCTCTCCCATTGTCGACTTCTATTTTTACATCTATTTTCTTAGTTAAAAATTAATAACACGAAACTCAAAATAAACTGGAGCCAATACAATGGCGTCATTAACTAATCTTTTGTCGTCTTTCAATATAATTTAAGTTGAAGTGCATGAGAAAAGATGTATGTTTTGTCAGCGGTCCAACATACCTGTTGAACAGATTCCACGAGTAGGATGACATAGACCGCACAGGCGCCAAGAATGGTGAAAGCCATGGCCCAATCTATAAATATCCTGAAATATGAACGGAACGGTTCTTTAACACCTGTAGGCGTAAAGGTGCACACTTACACTGCTTGTTGATCCTTCAGATCTTTAGGGAAGATATTATTTTTGATGGGGAGCCAATGTGTTGGCGCCGTCAACAAGATCTTTGCCAGTGTCACGTCTTTTAGGAATGCATTAAATAACCAGAAAGATCAACAGTTTTGATCATAATTATCATCCAGTAAAGAAATTACTTAATTATTATTTAAGTTTGGTAAATATGTATCTAATTGTTGTAATGGCTACAGTTACATGTTTATAGTAATAGTTAGGCAATAAGTGCCAATAAATCATTACGACAAATATTATTGAAACAGCATTATCTAAATAGCTGTCTACGCCTTTCTTTGATGTTCAGACATCAGATCAAATCAGAATTCATTTTTGGCATACGGCTACATACAACGCGATAGATAGGTACTTTGTTTAGGAAATCTCCCACTGCAGCCAGACTAGAGAATCTTCAAACATGAATCGGTGAATCAGAAGTCACGTGACAATAGTTAATAAAAGATATATTGACAGCAATAATGGTATAACAGCAGTCCTAACTATTGCAATACTTGACCTTAGGTATCTATTGGTTTCATTACCTCTTTAAAAATGTCACACAGTGGGAACGTGACTATTTCTATGGGTCACGTGAATTATAAGCTATTGTACCAGTTGGTGATTTTAATGATTGTAAATGTTGCGCAGACACATACGCTGGCAACGTGAAAACCACTGGGAGTGTTGTGACAATTATGGATTTGCACGATAAATTAAACGTTGCCGACATTCACTACGATCTTAATCAGACTGTCGAGAAATTAATTTTTATTTTAGATTTTGGAACAGAACTGGAAGGAAAGAGTTGTGTCTTAATTTTGTTTGATTTACGGAATTCATTCAAAATGATATTATATTATTTATTTTTTTAACTGACATCATAATGTGATGACGATGATAAAGTCATAACAGATCAAATACCATTCCTCCTAGCTCATCACCACAATTACTTAAATATGCAAATCATTGTTCCGCAACAAAAGCAAACAAGAAAAGGCTGACATAATGAACGAGAAAACTAAACACCACACATCATATTCAAACACTATTGTCTTAAGATGTATGTTTAATTAGTTCTCTTGCGACAGATCGAGTATTTAAATATTATCAGATTACGCCTACAGATTAATATTATTTGTTAATAAGACAGCTGAAGCTATGTTGCATACCAGGTGCAAACGGGTAATAACAGTAAGCGTGTGTATCGAATCTAGCAACCTTTATATTCCTGAACCTCTTTGGTAGTCGTTACGAGTAGTGAGAAGCCAGAAAGTCTGACAACCAGTCTTACCAATAGGTATCGTGTTGCCTGGGCAAATGGGTTGTGGAGGTCAGACAGGCCATGTAAAACACTGGTTCTCAGCTGCATGCGGTTAGACTGTAAGCCGACCCCAACATAGTTTGGAAAAGGCTAGGGAGATGGTGATATTCTTGAATCTTAATAACTTCGCAGAATAATTGAATATGGCATCAAGAATACATTAAAAAATGTTATAGGTATATAGATACTTTACCTGGCAGCTCGTGAAACTTTTCGTAATGGTTCAGGTCCTGTAGCGAATACTGCTTCAACAGTTTCTGCATAGCCTAATGAAGGAACTCTTGTTACTCTAGAAACTTCTTGTGAGGTTTTTACCTGAAAAAAATTACATATTTATAAGTTATTTGGCATTTTATTTTGCTATTATTAGAACTATGACCTCCAAACTCAAAGTGCTGATACTAAGGTTAATGTATTCAAAATTTTCGCATAATTACTCTCATCTCCTACTGTCTNTGTTAGTTTATAAGTAGCTTTAGTTTTATTTTTGGATAATACTTACGACTATGTTTTACATCGACTTTAAGGCAGGTCAATTAATGTTTTCAGAATGAAAAATAAAATAGTACCTAGGTATTAAAATGAAAGCATATACTTTCTTTAATTGCTTTCTCTTTGTCTCTCCCATTGTCGACTTCTATTTTTACATCTATTTTCTTAGTTAAAAATTAATAACACGAAACTCAAAATAAACTGGAGCCAATACAATGGCGTCATTAACTAATCTTTTGTCGTCTTTCAATATAATTTAAGTTGAAGTGCATGAGAAAAGATGTATGTTTTGTCAGCGGTCCAACATACCTGTTGAACAGATTCCACGAGTAGGATGACATAGACCGCACAGGCGCCAAGAATGGTGAAAGCCATGGCCCAATCTATAAATATCCTGAAATATGAACGGAACGGTTCTTTAACACCTGTAGGCGTAAAGGTGCACACTTACACTGCTTGTTGATCCTTCAGATCTTTAGGGAAGATATTATTTTTGATGGGGAGCCAATGTGTTGGCGCCGTCAACAAGATCTTTGCCAGTGTCACGTCTTTTAGGAATGCATTAAATAACCAGAAAGATCAACAGTTTTGATCATAATTATCATCCAGTAAAGAAATTACTTAATTATTATTTAAGTTTGGTAAATATGTATCTAATTGTTGTAATGGCTACAGTTACATGTTTATAGTAATAGTTAGGCAATAAGTGCCAATAAATCATTACGACAAATATTATTGAAACAGCATTATCTAAATAGCTGTCTACGCCTTTCTTTGATGTTCAGACATCAGATCAAATCAGAATTCATTTTTGGCATACGGCTACATACAACGCGATAGATAGGTACTTTGTTTAGGAAATCTCCCACTGCAGCCAGACTAGAGAATCTTCAAACATGAATCGGTGAATCAGAAGTCACGTGACAATAGTTAATAAAAGATATATTGACAGCAATAATGGTATAACAGCAGTCCTAACTATTGCAATACTTGACCTTAGGTATCTATTGGTTTCATTACCTCTTTAAAAATGTCACACAGTGGGAACGTGACTATTTCTATGGGTCACGTGAATTATAAGCTATTGTACCAGTTGGTGATTTTAATGATTGTAAATGTTGCGCAGACACATACGCTGGCAACGTGAAAACCACTGGGAGTGTTGTGACAATTATGGATTTGCACGATAAATTAAACGTTGCCGACATTCACTACGATCTTAATCAGACTGTCGAGAAATTAATTTTTATTTTAGATTTTGGAACAGAACTGGAAGGAAAGAGTTGTGTCTTAATTTTGTTTGATTTACGGAATTCATTCAAAATGATATTATATTATTTATTTTTTTAACTGACATCATAATGTGATGACGATGATAAAGTCATAACAGATCAAATACCATTCCTCCTAGCTCATCACCACAATTACTTAAATATGCAAATCATTGTTCCGCAACAAAAGCAAACAAGAAAAGGCTGACATAATGAACGAGAAAACTAAACACCACACATCATATTCAAACACTATTGTCTTAAGATGTATGTTTAATTAGTTCTCTTGCGACAGATCGAGTATTTAAATATTATCAGATTACGCCTACAGATTAATATTATTTGTTAATAAGACAGCTGAAGCTATGTTGCATACCAGGTGCAAACGGGTAATAACAGTAAGCGTGTGTATCGAATCTAGCAACCTTTATATTCCTGAACCTCTTTGGTAGTCGTTACGAGTAGTGAGAAGCCAGAAAGTCTGACAACCAGTCTTACCAATAGGTATCGTGTTGCCTGGGCAAATGGGTTGTGGAGGTCAGACAGGCCATGTAAAACACTGGTTCTCAGCTGCATGCGGTTAGACTGTAAGCCGACCCCAACATAGTTTGGAAAAGGCTAGGGAGATGGTGATATTCTTGAATCTTAATAACTTCGCAGAATAATTGAATATGGCATCAAGAATACATTAAAAAATGTTATAGGTATATAGATACTTTACCTGGCAGCTCGTGAAACTTTTCGTAATGGTTCAGGTCCTGTAGCGAATACTGCTTCAACAGTTTCTGCATAGCCTAATGAAGGAACTCTTGTTACTCTAGAAACTTCTTGTGAGGTTTTTACCTGAAAAAAATTACATATTTATAAGTTATTTGGCATTTTATTTTGCTATTATTAGAACTATGACCTCCAAACTCAAAGTGCTGATACTAAGGTTAATGTATTCAAAATTTTCGCATAATTACTCTCATCTCCTATTTGACCACAAAGCGGTTTTCATACAACATAACATCATAATTCCTACGTTGAACTGCAGTGTAAAATTATCGATTGCGTACTTATATTTAGATAAATTCTCTTTAGTAAGACTTAAAATAATTTACCAATAAATAAACGCAATGTGTGCAGATGTATCCCAATATAATTGTCCCGACGATGCCGACTAGTGTCCCCGCATTCTTGAACGCAGCAGGCATGGCTAGGATACCGGAACCCAGTGAAGATTTCAGGAGGTTTGCAAATGACCTCATATCTCTAAAATAAAATAATCATTAGGAATTATTTAAATCAAATTCAAATTCGCCATAAATAAATTAAATCAAGGTTCAAAATATGATTAAACTTCTTATCATTTCTTTCAAAAGAATCCGATTTTTATACGAGCACGTGTTATGATTTATGCGTCTTTTATTACTAGAATTAAATCGCAGTCATTCAATTGACGAATGAGTGCTTTCTTATCAAGCTCGTGAATTAATACTATTACTGTTTTTTTTAATGGAGTAGAGTAAAATTCAATGGTATTCTTTATTTAAAGGTCAATGACGATTGGTCTTTCGTCTGGGAGCTGGCAGACTTATAGTTGTACTTACGAGTTGGGATGTTCCAGCTTTCTGTTCTGGAAGGGATCATATGCATTGCATTCCAAATCATTATCTTTACATTTTGTGTTGATTGTGCTAATGGATATCGTTGAGGGATAGAGTCCATTTTCTGTTATGATGGCCCTGGAAAAGAAAATAGATACCTGTTGATTGAACTTGTAAACATTTATGTGTCCAAATGTCGTGTTTCATCTTACGAATTGTTACTTAAATCGATTTTTTATTGTTTGATGTTGTTAACGTTGCCTTGGAATGAAGCCATAGTGATGTTTAATGTTGAATTCAACCACATATTCAACGTATTCATAGACACTGTCGTAAGGTTCAATAAACTATACGCGAAGTCGGTATTTAGCAACACATAATTGCGAGACGAAAATGCTGCAAAATTACGCCCACGAGCTATCAATCAGGCTAGGATTTTGGAGACTGACATATATTCTTTGCTCGCTAAAATGTGTTGCGGTAGGTATAATAGTGCACATAGCTCAAGAATGCATGTTTAAAATCCGCAAGACAAAATAGCAATAGCATTAAATTTATCGAAGCGGCGGACATATTTATTTTTTAATGTAGCTAGAATCCAAAGACACTTTACGGTGCACAAATGGCATATTAAATCATTTGCAGACGGATTGAATCAACAAAAAGTAACTTATTTCCCTAGGAAAGCATGCATTCTTTATATTTAGAAGATATGAATAAAATCTTATAGTTTTTGGTTTGAAGGAAAACGGCAAGGTTTATTCGTTATAAAGGTTATTTTTAGTTACGGTTGCTTCCTAGGATGTTTCTTGGCATTTACTAGGCATTGCAAGCGTTAAAAATTACTACGAGATGTACCTATGTTAAAACTAGAAGCTATTAAATTGTTTGTGGTTACTAAAAGCAGAATACATGGAGAAGCGTCAGGAAGAATATCCATGCGCAAGGTTTATAGTACTGGGCTGCGGGATTGATCGAAAGAAATCTGACACTCCATCACCCACAGCGGGACCCCTCACCTGATGATTTCCCACCGAAAAAAAAGTTTTATAGTTCTACAGAAAAAAATGGGAAAAAAAAGATAATTGCCATAAATTACTATTTCAAAGAAATAGTAGCAATCAATTCGTTACGATCATTATCACAACATGTTTCGCCAAATATAGGTGGTATGACGTGCTACATCCTCTTGAGTATTATTATAATTTAACAATAATTCTAACCGGTTTAACTCATTCACGGGCATTATGGAATTTTATGTGATAATAAAAAATATTTTAATTCGCTTCCAAAAAACCAGTTTAAGTACCTACCTATTGCAATTATCTTCATATTCTTGAGTCTGTATAAAATAAATGCATGTGCAGTACAACTGCCGTGTTTCGGGGGAGCGATGAACTGGTGGATCCCGGCCGTCATTTGACCATCTTTAGAAGCCAAAAAACCTGACAACCGGTCTTGCTAATGGGTGTAGGGTTGCCCGGGTAACTGGATTGTGGAAGTCAGAGTCCCATGTAAAATACTGTTGCTCGGCTGCATCCGAATGGACTGGAAGCCGACTCCAACATGATCGGGAAAAGGCTCGGTAGATTATAAGCTATTTAACTAATAGGTAGAAGCCATTCCACATTCCACGTAAAGTGTCCTAATTAGACTGAATATTTTCAAAAAGCCTTTTCGAAATCCTTTTTTACAATTACAGAATCATCATGTATAAGGATGATTTATCTATTAATAACAATTTATTTCTATGCTTTATAGCAAAGGTTAATTAATTATTATGCGTACCTAATCTGTTTGTAACTAGTAAAACAATTACATCTAACATTCACGTTTTTAGATGGAGATATGAGCTTACTCAGTTATTTCCTAAGCCTCGCTAAAGCAATTTTAGTACATTTATTGCCTGCAGTGATAAAAGGCTTTATTGATAACGTGATTGTTACCGTCATTTCTTTACATTGTATAGACATGGTTATCAAAGACGAGTGTATGTAGCACGTTTCTATGTATAGTCTGTTCAAGACTGAAATCTTTGAAAAAATAATGACATCACACTGTCTATTCAATTATTTGTCCTTCTCAACGTTTATTTACCTTCGATAATAATTCGACTATACTTAGTTGTTACTACATTATTGGTTGTTAGATATTTCTTATTTGTTGCGAATGTTATCATTAACTCAGGTCAGGTAGGTATTAATAAGACCAGTGATTTATTACTCGTAATATAACTAATGATCAAGTAGTTTTTTTTGCATGGTCGATAATGTTTACAAATATTACATATGTAAAAAATACCTTATAATATTTTTTTTTGTAGTAACTAATTGCTAAATGTAAGGAAAGAAAAGAGCGTAATAAAACGAAAATTAGTAGTATTTTAACTGTAACTTTCAATTTTTAAACACAATAGATAACCGAATAGTTAGCACTGTGGCAGAAAATCAGATAAGTGCATAATTTTCACGACCTCGAACGTGTTCTTTCGCGAGAAGTGCGTCACATTATCAGACTCACTAGAGATAGGTCTCGCACGTGCTATCAGATGAACGTGACAGCTACAGCTTTTGGCCATCTGCCATCACTATGGCCATATATGTTGATAAACTACGACACAACACTAAAGGTAAACATAAACATGACAAATGCTTCCGGTATTTATCACACCTTGATTTAGTAGACATCTCTTTCTTAATTAGTCATTTGTAGGTACTGTTTTATTTTCTTCGATAGCTGGGTGATAATTTAGGTTTGGAGACTACATGTTCGACTTTCTATAGTTCACCATAAGATAGCGATGTAGATGAGGTCTAATTACTTGTACCGAGTTAGTTATTTTCAACAAAATTGATAAAAATAACTAATTAATTGGTTGGCCGCATTAGATGACGTTGGCGTCTTCGACTGATATTGAACTAGAACATTTTATGATGCAATTTGCAAAGGTGTTCAACACTGCTGATTAGCTGCCAAACACATGCAGTTTGAAATCTCCTATTCCTTTCATAGCTTTTTAAAATGAACAGGTGGGAAAATGTGTCAGAGTTTTTCCTTTGCTGTGCTTCGTATATTGCATGTTAGGTGTCCGGAAATTAAGGAAGTGGGAGGGTGAATCTAGCGTTGTGAACTTGATCATATAAGCTATATGTAAAATTAGCTTCTGCTAGCGGCGTCGCCTGCGTAAAACTTAAAATCCCGTTTCCGTACGAATCTCGGGAAATCCTTTCTTATCTCGCGTGCGTTATAAAGCTGAAATTTTGCACAGAGGTTCACGGGTTTGGGCCCGGCGTTGATGAGTTAGTGAATGAGTTAGGACTTTGATTTTTATATGTGTAGAAGATATGAAAAAAAATAATTGATGATGGGTACAATTTGAGGCTTTCTGATTCGTGTAAAGCAGCTACTATAGCTGGGTGAAATAGTTAATGTTAGCATAACAAGCGAAATCTGGAGAAACAGAAATGTTCAATTTCTGTACTAAATAAAGGCAGATGGAATAGTTTTAAGGTATATGCCAGCTATTAAAATGATGTTAAAAGATTTGTTTTGACCGACATTGCTAATGATCCGTTTGCTTAATTATGAGATAAATCAAACTTAAAATGTCATCAAGTCGGTATTTATTGAGGTTACATACACGATCGAATTTGTGTGTAAACAACATCTGACTAAGCTCCAAATACTACCTACGTTATGAAGTCATATTGAAGATTCCGGTTTTTAATCCCATTCGAATGGTTGCTACGCGAATCGAGTGCCGAATATCCTTCTCCAAATACTTAAAACAAACGAAGGCTGATTCACAAGTTGAGATTTTATGAGCTGTGGTGAATTAACTTGATTAAAAATAGAGATTGGTTTCCATCAACACCTGTACGTTAGTTACATAGTTTGTTATACATATCTTTACGCATGATGGCCACTACAGCAAGAAAGTGTAAAACTAACCATTCGTTAGCGGCTCACACGTGAAAATTACACAACTTTGGCGCCATTTCAGATATAACAGAATGTAGTGTTTATAACTATGCTCTACAAATAGTTTAATGGGACTAGATTTTCGAAATGTTATCTCGTTTAGTTTGTTTAATATCTACGCCTAATGCTTTTGTTAATTTATTTTCTTAGAAAGATTTTCTAATTTTCAGATGGAATTTTCATTTTAATGCGCATTCTTTGTTCAACAATTCGCAATTTATTCACGGTCACGGCTGATAAAATGTCATAATAGAAAAAAAATACCACTTACGTCGAACTGAACTCCTTCATATTGTAACTATTGGACATTTTCACTGATGTTTGCTTGTTTTAATTAATATGAAAATCCAGGATGGCACAGGAATAACTCGGGAGCTGTTTAATCGATTTGTTTATATATTCCGATTTTTTTGTATCGATACATGTTATAAGCGCGCGTGCGACATGGCTCGCGTACGGGCGGCGACAGTCAATGGTCGTGTCTTTAGTGTGCAATAGTGATCTTTATAAATATAAAATACGCGTGACCGTTTCAGGGACCATCTTGGCATCGACATTTAGCTCAAGGGCCAGTGGAATCTGGAATTCTGGACGACTATTGTTTCTAGTAAAATTAAGATAAATCGATCCTTATTTATTGCGGATTAAGGGTTGGTTTTGACTAGCTTGAATAATTTAATCGGAGTGTCGTCTGAGAATTTGCAGCGTGGCATATTTATGATTTTGATGTTTTTATCTCATAAAATAGTGAATATTTTAGTGTCTCCTTATATCTAGCTGAAACTAATGAAATTATGGACCTTCTGCGGCCATACTTGCAAATGTTCCGATCTGACCGACGGAACCTTTAACTTACGTACGTGCTGGACCTTTATTTTTATTATGCAAACTTGTTTTTCCTGATATTTGGCAAAAGGTTTTCCTCATCTTCTTGATTATAAGTTTTTTTCAATATGGTTTAACAAAAAATAAATTTACCTACATAATTCAATATTTCACTATTTCGCTTTTTACCTAATTTTACTTATTGTAACTATGCTAACAAACTAATATAGTGTGTCTATTTATTGTCACTGTTATATTCTTGCAAAAATACTTTCCGAGCTGTACAGTCGTCAACAGCAGCATTACAAATTAGGTATAAAATACGTCACAAGTGAACCAGACGTCTACGCAGCACATTCGTTGTCACGCGGGATTCTATGCAAGAATTGAATGTTGTAATAGTTCTAACGATCTTTTATTAACATTTGGCACACAGAAGACCGTTTTTAATTTAAAAATAGGTATAGAATACCGAAGTGTGACTGTTACTGGGAATATTTGGCACTGATAACGACTCCATGGGACTCGGAATAATAGAGAGTACTTGTTATGGATTTTATACCTCGGTACAAATAGACGTTTCATTAACAGGGATACGATGTGTTGTGCAGTTAATTTTAAATGACCTGAATAAATTATAATATAATGTTTTTTTATAAATGTGTGAATACTTACATTATTATATCCGCATTGGAGTGTAGATGTTGTTTATTTTGTATTTGTTGAAAATATCAAAAACATTTTGTTTGTCACTGTCCAACATGAAAGTTCGGCGCTTGGTTTCAGCACTGTCCAATGTTCAGGCATCGACTAACAAAATATCAAACTTCGTCCAAAATTATGAAAAATGTATGCCAAACATGTAGGAAGATCTTCATTCATGTTGTTTTTATTTACGACGTATGTACTTTACTCTCTCACGTCGTATTTAGGTACTCGTCCTTCAAAATATTGTTGAAACTGAAAAAGTTGGCGCGAAATGTAAGACAAAATTTCATCAGAATGGTTATTTACATAGTTTTTGTAATAAATTGTAAATACGTTGCGAAATATGCGGATTATACACGTTGTGTCTACTTCTCTTTGTATGGCGAAGAAGAGTTGGTAAAGGTGCGATTTTCTCACATTTCTTTTCCTAGAACTAGGAATACCGTGAAGTTACTATAGCTAAACTAAGCAGATTTGGCAGAATACAATATTTTGTGATGTATTTAGTTAAGATCAAACTATGTGAATAGGAATTCCAGCAAATATTTAGAAGTCATTTATAACGTTGGCTATGAAGCGTGAAGATTGCTCGATATTTCATACATTATGTACGTTTTCACTTTGTTATAAAATTTTAACAAAGTGAAAACACATTGCTGCTCTTTTTGTCAAATAATACTGTTTTAATGAGATTACAAAAAGAGCCTGTTGTCTATCATAATTTTCGTGTCTTAACTGTTTAATTGCTTCATTGCATTCTTTGACAAGTATTGTATACACGTGTCATATTCTGAAGTATTTTATTGCCGTTTGAAGTAGCCTTTAAATCAAAGGATTAAACAAAGCCAGATTATGCGTAATGGTGGGCTTAATATACAAGTGGTATATAATCCTTTTGTAATAAGGTTGGTTATTATCTCAGCTGTAAGTATATGGCTTTGTGTATGTTGTTGACTCGTTGGTCTAGTAGTCGACTAGCGAGTCTTCTACGCATGGTGTCTCGAGTTCGATTTCCAGACTGAGGACGAAATCGCTTTGTGGGGTTTAAAAAACTTTTACAAAACAGCCCAGAGTTTGGAATTTGCAAGTCGATGCACTCGTGCATCGGCGATCACATGAATGTCTCTCTCCGGTCGTGTCAGACTGTGAGAGGTAAGAGTTAAGGAACCTACACTTTGTATGCGCGGACGCTTGCGCACTATATCTAATGTTTTGTCTCGCGCACTTGGGTGATCTCTTTAGACAAAATAGACACCTAAGATTCTTGGACAAATATTTTATGTAAGTCACGCAATTAAACGAAGGTGCAAGCGCCATTATTCTGGTATAATAAAGTTATTATTCCACTTTGACTAATTACCGTTTTATTTTCAGCACCACCTACGTTAGTTTTTTCATTGTTTGCGTCGTATAGTAGCAGTTTTAAAACTAAGTTTTCTTCACCGTTAGTGAAATCATAGGTTAAAAATAACATTTGAAAATTGTTTACTGTTAAACTTTCTTGCAGACATCCAGCAGTTACCTACCTTTGTAACGTATATTTTGTATACGATTGGTATGTGTTCTAAATAATAAACAATAATATTATTTTGTATTGTTTCATTTGATAAGGTACCTACACCTATAATTAATTGAACGATCAAACAATTTAAAGATTCTAGGATCAAAAAAACCTACGCATTAGTAGGTTAATTGAAAACCAATAATATTCCAAGTCAAAATACCTACAACAACTCAAAACGTATGAGTCTACAATCTCCTAACATCAATCAATATCAAAAGCTGAGTGCGACTTGCAACGAGGTCAAGATAGTGAATTATACTAGAAACCAACAGCAGAATGATATTTTTGGGACTTGCTTTGTAATATGACTTAAAAATGTTAGTCGATATGTTTGTTGATGCGAAGTCTACTGACCTGCCAGTGTCACTATGCAGTACATAGCGTTAGCCCAGACTTACAGGAATTCAGAACAATAAACTTAGTCATAAATACAATTTAATTACATCTCCACAGCATCATTCGAGCAAGCATTGGCAACTATCACAGTCTCCCATTGCACGGTATGTATGCAGTATTGAATTCATATTTATTGTTGAATAAATTGTATCAATAAACTCCATTAATAACACATTAGATGCATGACAGTTATAGGCAAACTATTCCATAGTATCCTCCGATACCGCAGTAATAATGTTTACTTAAACCAAAACAGTTTAGTAATAAATATGTCCAGGGAAATATAGAGCTTATTCGTAACTCCCGTGACGTTTGGTAAACACCATGTTTCCGTCTATACTAATATTATAAAGAGGTAAAAAGGTTCGTAAATTTGTTTGTAGGGGGTAATCTCTGGAAGTAATGAACCGATTTAAAATTGTTTCACTGGTAGAATGCTGCATTAGTCGTGAGTGCTATAGGCTATATTTTATCCGGGTACGGGTAGTATTTTCCACGGGACGCGAGTGAAACCGCGGGAAAACGGCTGGTGTGTATATTAATACGTAGATATGTTTTCACCTGTAAAATAATATAAACGCTCATTTATCTTATAAAGTATTTAATAGAGACATGCAGACCAACGTTATTATTTTGAATGTAAAATATAAACATCACTTTCTATGTTTTGAAAACATAACAAACGGTGTATAAAAATAAAGTATCCACATACCCATGTATTTATTTAGAAAATAATACATCTTATCGGATTACACGTACCTATGTCTTAAACAAATATTTATTTTACCTTTGCTTAGATATATATTAAGTAAAACAGTTTACTTTTTCTGATCTTCTAGCGGGCTAAAGATTAATTCGATAAGACGAACTTATATAGTTTCTACAAATTCCTAAAGAGCTTTTCTTCCAAAATACAAATCGTATCTATTACTTTGTTTATTTAAATTGCATTTTAATAACCTACCTTCTTTACAATATCCGCAATACCCATTCATCTTTCCGTAAAGAAAATACTTTTGCACCCGATACATTGTCAGATTGAAGAAGTCATCAGCATAATTTATGTAAAGTGCCTTTCATCTGTTTCAGTCTCCATTCAGAAGCAACATAAATACCTCCATGCTCTTGAACGTTTAACCTCACCGAGTTCAGTTTGCGGACGGCTTTAACATTCTTTAGGTAAACGAATGCAACGACCTTAGGTGATATTATTCACCAGTTAATTCTATGAAAATAACTAGTTTCCTGTCAACTAAACTGTTTAATTTTAGTGTCATCTTTAGATAGTTTTATTGATCACTACCAAGAAGGGTACGCGTAGTTAATTCTTATGTAATACCGTTTGTAGATTCGTCTGACCGAATTACCTCTTAAACGAAAAGTAGCCAATATAAGACAATGTGCCAAATATAAGGTCAATGACTACGACAATCAATGTCAATTTGCTCGTACCCAGACAGATTTAGACTCAGTTTGCGGACAGCGTCATGTATTCGATCGAACTAATAAAAAGTTGCTAGTTTATGGCCCAGCAAACTAAAAATATGGTATCGATGTGACGAAAAATAACATCAACAAACTAAGAGTAAACAGAGTCTATTAATAACATGTTAACTAGATTTGGCTGTAGTTTAGCCAACGTCGTAAAATAGTGCTATATTTAGCCTTGCATTAGCGCCATCTGGTGGGAAAGCTTTTTATCTAGACGGGAAAACTACTAAAAACTTTAATAAGCTTTAGTATGTGCAAGTTTCCTAAGATTTAGCGTGAGTGATAACAGTATATTTATAAATGGGGTCACGCAGAAAATAACCGTCGCGCGTGTAGACACATTCCTCGGATTTATGACGGTTCAGAGAATTTTTCAATGTTATACATTTTATTTAAAATTAAAATAAATCTCCTTGCATAATAAACTATATTAATTGTACTTATTAATTCTAATCACAGATATTTTATTCGATAAGATGACAATAAATACATATCTAAGTGTAGATTATTCCATTTTCTTATGAATCATTTCTATAGTATCGGAAATGGTGACCATGCACCCTGAGACTAGACTGAACATTCCAATAAAGACTATAAATATATTTTTATATAAGATCCAGTTGAATTTGCCGAGGTCTTCCCATCGGAAGACAGTTTCCACGATGCCTGGTATGATGAGACCGAGGAGGGAGTAGAATAGGGCTCCGACCAGGTTGATAATCTGCTCCAAGTATGGTAGGGCGATTCCTATGCCACCTGGAAAAATGGAATAATGTTCTTTTAATACTGTTGCATCAAGACAGAAACACATGACTATAGAAAACGCTTAAAGGCCATATGTGGATATAAAAACAAATCGATTTGTACTATTACTATTGTAACCAATATTGTAATAAATCCTAGTCCTTCTATGTGAAGAGTCATAAGTGTATTGTTTATTGTCTTCGTTATGTCTAAACGTGATAACCTGTATTTCCCCTGTGTTTATTCATAAAAACGTACTGTAATGTTAAAGTGTCATTAGAAGCAATGTTACATTACTATTTTACAATTGTCAAGTAGATAAATGTCAACATATTTTAAAATAATGACAAAGTTACAATAGGACTGTTAAGCCCGTGATTAGTCATGGCACTAAACAAAGATTTAATAACAAGTAAATTAATGTATGTTCAAAGCAAATTATGACAAGGTTGTGTTAAACTCTTCCCTTAGTTAAATATTTAATCCGTCCGAACGTACTTGGCCTGTTTGATAAAGACTATTATTTAGCAAAAGATTAGTGTGACAATTTGGATTTAGACTGTCCAACAGTTTAAAAATATTTGCCAAGTTAACAGACTAGTAAGTAAATATTTGTATCTGTTTTCTTTGTCTCTATTTTGCGAAGTCTTTTTACGGTTTATTTCCTTTCTTCTGTTTATCTAATACACCTAAAAGTTTTTTCAGCTAAGTACCTACCAATAAATGAGATTCTCATGTCGCTATGCTTTATTGTAAATAATAATAAAACTTTCATNGCATTAGTAGGTTAATTGAAAACCAATAATATTCCAAGTCAAAATACCTACAACAACTCAAAACGTATGAGTCTACAATCTCCTAACATCAATCAATATCAAAAGCTGAGTGCGACTTGCAACGAGGTCAAGATAGTGAATTATACTAGAAACCAACAGCAGAATGATATTTTTGGGACTTGCTTTGTAATATGACTTAAAAATGTTAGTCGATATGTTTGTTGATGCGAAGTCTACTGACCTGCCAGTGTCACTATGCAGTACATAGCGTTAGCCCAGACTTACAGGAATTCAGAACAATAAACTTAGTCATAAATACAATTTAATTACATCTCCACAGCATCATTCGAGCAAGCATTGGCAACTATCACAGTCTCCCATTGCACGGTATGTATGCAGTATTGAATTCATATTTATTGTTGAATAAATTGTATCAATAAACTCCATTAATAACACATTAGATGCATGACAGTTATAGGCAAACTATTCCATAGTATCCTCCGATACCGCAGTAATAATGTTTACTTAAACCAAAACAGTTTAGTAATAAATATGTCCAGGGAAATATAGAGCTTATTCGTAACTCCCGTGACGTTTGGTAAACACCATGTTTCCGTCTATACTAATATTATAAAGAGGTAAAAAGGTTCGTAAATTTGTTTGTAGGGGGTAATCTCTGGAAGTAATGAACCAATTAAAAATTGTTTCACTGGTAGAATGCTGCATTAGTCGTGAGTGCTATAGGCTATATTTTATCCGGGTACGGGTAGTATTTTCCACGGGACGCGAGTGAAACCGCGGGAAAACGGCTGGTGTGTATATTAATACGTAGATATGTTTTCACCTGTAAAATAATATAAACGCTCATTTATCTTATAAAGTATTTAATAGAGACATGCAGACCAACGTTATTATTTTGAATGTAAAATATAAACATCACTTTCTATGTTTTGAAAACATAACAAACGGTGTATAAAAATAAAGTATCCACATACCCATGTATTTATTTAGAAAATAATACATCTTATCGGATTACACGTACCTATGTCTTAAACAAATATTTATTTTACCTTTGCTTAGATATATATTAAGTAAAACAGTTTACTTTTTCTGATCTTCTAGCGGGCTAAAGATTAATTCGATAAGACGAACTTATATAGTTTCTACAAATTCCTAAAGAGCTTTTCTTCCAAAATACAAATCGTATCTATTACTTTGTTTATTTAAATTGCATTTTAATAACCTACCTTCTTTACAATATCCGCAATACCCATTCATCTTTCCGTAAAGAAAATACTTTTGCACCCGATACATTGTCAGATTGAAGAAGTCATCAGCATAATTTATGTAAAGTGCCTTTCATCTGTTTCAGTCTCCATTCAGAAGCAACATAAATACCTCCATGCTCTTGAACGTTTAACCTCACCGAGTTCAGTTTGCGGACGGCTTTAACATTCTTTAGGTAAACGAATGCAACGACCTTAGGTGATATTATTCACCAGTTAATTCTATGAAAATAACTAGTTTCCTGTCAACTAAACTGTTTAATTTTAGTGTCATCTTTAGATAGTTTTATTGATCACTACCAAGAAGGGTACGCGTAGTTAATTCTTATGTAATACCGTTTGTAGATTCGTCTGACCGAATTACCTCTTAAACGAAAAGTAGCCAATATAAGACAATGTGCCAAATATAAGGTCAATGACTACGACAATCAATGTCAATTTGCTCGTACCCAGACAGATTTAGACTCAGTTTGCGGACAGCGTCATGTATTCGATCGAACTAATAAAAAGTTGCTAGTTTATGGCCCAGCAAACTAAAAATATGGTATCGATGTGACGAAAAATAACATCAACAAACTAAGAGTAAACAGAGTCTATTAATAACATGTTAACTAGATTTGGCTGTAGTTTAGCCAACGTCGTAAAATAGTGCTATATTTAGCCTTGCATTAGCGCCATCTGGTGGGAAAGCTTTTTATCTAGACGGGAAAACTACTAAAAACTTTAATAAGCTTTAGTATGTGCAAGTTTCCTAAGATTTAGCGTGAGTGATAACAGTATATTTATAAATGGGGTCACGCAGAAAATAACCGTCGCGCGTGTAGACACATTCCTCGGATTTATGACGGTTCAGAGAATTTTTCAATGTTATACATTTTATTTAAAATTAAAATAAATCTCCTTGCATAATAAACTATATTAATTGTACTTATTAATTCTAATCACAGATATTTTATTCGATAAGATGACAATAAATACATATCTAAGTGTAGATTATTCCATTTTCTTATGAATCATTTCTATAGTATCGGAAATGGTGACCATGCACCCTGAGACTAGACTGAACATTCCAATAAAGACTATAAATATATTTTTATATAAGATCCAGTTGAATTTGCCGAGGTCTTCCCATCGGAAGACAGTTTCCACGATGCCTGGTATGATGAGACCGAGGAGGGAGTAGAATAGGGCTCCGACCAGGTTGATAATCTGCTCCAAGTATGGTAGGGCGATTCCTATGCCACCTGGAAAAATGGAATAATGTTCTTTTAATACTGTTGCATCAAGACAGAAACACATGACTATAGAAAACGCTTAAAGGCCATATGTGGATATAAAAACAAATCGATTTGTACTATTACTATTGTAACCAATATTGTAATAAATCCTAGTCCTTCTATGTGAAGAGTCATAAGTGTATTGTTTATTGTCTTCGTTATGTCTAAACGTGATAACCTGTATTTCCCCTGTGTTTATTCATAAAAACGTACTGTAATGTTAAAGTGTCATTAGAAGCAATGTTACATTACTATTTTACAATTGTCAAGTAGATAAATGTCAACATATTTTAAAATAATGACAAAGTTACAATAGGACTGTTAAGCCCGTGATTAGTCATGGCACTAAACAAAGATTTAATAACAAGTAAATTAATGTATGTTCAAAGCAAATTATGACAAGGTTGTGTTAAACTCTTCCCTTAGTTAAATATTTAATCCGTCCGAACGTACTTGGCCTGTTTGATAAAGACTATTATTTAGCAAAAGATTAGTGTGACAATTTGGATTTAGACTGTCCAACAGTTTAAAAATATTTGCCAAGTTAACAGACTAGTAAGTAAATATTTGTATCTGTTTTCTTTGTCTCTATTTTGCGAAGTCTTTTTACGGTTTATTTCCTTTCTTCTGTTTATCTAATACACCTAAAAGTTTTTTCAGCTAAGTACCTACCAATAAATGAGATTCTCATGTCGCTATGCTTTATTGTAAATAATAATAAAACTTTCATTATTTTTAAAGATTCCCCAAGATAACAATGCTATATTTGATATTTGTTTTAAAAGCCACCACTTACCACAAAAACAGACAATCAAAGTCCTGACACAGATTTGCATGACATTATGGTACTTCTTCTGCACGCGGGGCTCAACGTATCTCGTGAATATATCGATAACCACGAAGAAGTGAAGGGGGTACGTCAGGAATATTGTTATCGATATAAATGCTTTTGCACATATCGCTGGCCTGCAAATATAAAAGGGCAAACTTGACACTATTTCTATAAAATATGGTCATTTTCCGATTACTGTTAGGGCATCAACATGTAACAAACAATAATTTGCAGAGATGATTAAGGTTGAAATTATCGGATAAATAAAGAAGAGAAGATTTTTAAGGAGAAAAAATAAATTAGTTTTAACGAACAGTTACTAATCCAGTTTATCAGAATGTATTACCAGTCATCCATAGGCAGATTTAGCGTGATAGTTCCTCTGAGTGCCTCTCCGTATCTTAAATAGCCAAATACTCCTAGGGTTGTGTAGAAGAGCATCACCAACGTCATAGCAATCACCATGACGCTTGGGCATCCGAGGAAGTGTTGCGGTTTCTTCATCGTGTTCTCTACTGGCATCACTACTCCTATACCTTCCATTGCGAAGATCACCGTTCTGTGGAACATGGAAATGAATACAACAATAAGCTAAAAAAGAATCGTTAAAGTTTCTCATTGTATATTAATATCCTAAGAATGAACAGATTATTTTATGTTTATTGTTCACACTACTATTTACTTTTAAATTGATAAAATACCACAACAATGTCAAATAATTACTTATTTGCACATTACTATTCTTACATACTGCATCAGCGTAATAGGAAAACAAAAGACAATCCATCACTTGGACTTACGACAAGAACGCTGGCAATCTCGACAAGTCACCGACAATTTGTTTATCACCGACTGTCAATGGTTCCTTGAAGATGTAGTACAGGCATATTGCAAACGTTGCGAAGAGGAGCACGTTGGCCAGTAATGAGAATGGCGCGAGCCACTTCAAGTGCCTGATCTGGCACAGCAGGCAAAGTGGCAGGAGAAGGATTAGGCAGTACTGCTCTACAGGCATTGCAGGCGTCGTTAAGTATGTGTCGAATAGCTGTAATTAAAAATATTGGTCATGGTAAAGTGCATTTAACTTTTACTTCTTACTATGGCCGTGGAAGACGTCTACATTAGGTAATAGTTATCACTTTGGTAGTTTTTAGGGTTCCGTACCCAAAGGGTAAAAACGGAACCCTATTACTAAGACTTCGTTGTCTGTCTGTCTGTCTGTCTGTCTGTCTGTCTGTCTGTCTGTCTGCACGCTGTATCTCATTAACCGTGATAGCTAGAAAGCTGAAATTTTCACAAATGATGTATTTTCGTTGCCGCTATAACAACAAATACTAAAAATTAAAAAAAGTTATATATTAAGGGGGGTCCCCATACAATAAATTATAAAGACAGTGCAATTTGAATACAACGCCATCTGTTACTCAAGCGTGGAACTACAGCTTGGTACGGAACCCTTCGCGCGCGAGTCCAACTCGCACTTGGCCGGTTTTTTTAGGTATAGCCGGCGTATACGTGCGTCACATTCCGAACGGAAAAATCTGTCGCATGGTTCCAGGTGGTATGATTGGTACTCGCAGTTAACAATTTATTATGTGCTGTTACTCGTAAAAGCCAGTATGAACCGAACGTTATCGCTCGGAAAACTGAGCGGAAAATCTGTTAGTGTGAAAGCGCTGTTACACTGAGTAGAAGCCATGATTTTGCTCGTAGATAGGTACTAGGTACAGGTAGATTTCTATTCATAGACATATCGCATAGTTGAGGGTTTTCTCTCGATAAATGTCGATATTTGCAAGGTGATTACTGATTATGTTTCATTATTAGAACAAGGTGATTAAGTATATCTTACGAAATGTGAATTAGCAAATAACTTGAATGCTTTAATTTCCTTTTTAACGATATCAGACTATTTATTTTGGTTTGTCTGTAGATGATAAACAACAAATTCGTTTTATGCACTATTGGGCAAACAGGATATATTAGGTACTTTCCAAAAAACGTAAATGTTACGTATATTCTAGATACTTGTTTCTTGGATTATTTGATGACTAATTTACTTTTAAGGTTTTGGTAAATCATCAACAATAAGTGTTTATCATTAGATGCAGCGTGACGTATTTACCAGTATTTATTACCGAAACAATCGCAGATTATGGGACTTACCTAATAATGATACCTACTGCAATCCGTAATTGGCACCTACTTACAATAGGTACAATAGCTATGCGATGGACACCACGCAATGCATGGCGCAGTAAGTGAACACGGGTTGGGTATATTTATGCATGTTATGGCAATATATTATACTCATATGAATAATAAATTATAGATCTCACCTGTTTAATTGAAGTAGCAATTAGTACAGTAAATATACAACAGACGCCGAGATACGTGAAGCATAAGGAAAACTCCGCGAACAAACTGAAAGAATAAAGAATACTATTACATACATAGAATTTTTCTTTGATTTAATTTAAAAATCTGACACTAAAACTTAATTTTCTTATAACCCGAATATGACTTTCTTCGGGCTAGTGAGCAATTTTATTGTATGTTAGCTATTTTCCCGCGGTTTTACCCGCGTCTCGGTGGAATCTCTTCCCGATCTTCCTCTTCTACAAAATATAGCCTTTGTTATTTCTCTAACTCTAGCTCTATAGATTCTCTATAGCTTCTCAATAGTGAAATATTATTTCAAATCAGTTCAGTAGTTTCGAAGCCTTAAGTTTACAAACAAACAAACGAATATTGCTATAGATTTCTAATCACAAAAAAATGGCAATCCGAAAGGTTATGAAATAAAATGTAATTACTGTGCAAAGTTAGCAAATGGTCTGAGACATTTTGGACCATTAGCAAAAGCAGCTCCGCAGGTCTCCGCATAACTTAATAGAGGCTTTCGTTCTGCTCGACAGCAGCCTCGGGAGGTTTCTACCTGAAATCAAAACAAACGAACATAGCAATTATTATTAATATAAGATTTAAGGACTTTTTTGACTTTAAGATTCTAATAATCTATCAGATACACGCATATGGTTCTGGGAAGTTCGTTGCGCCACTTCTTCCCAGCAAAAACACATAGGAAGTGGTGAAGGGTGGGCGGTTTTGGGGCTGTCTCATATAATTTTGACGTTCGAAAAGTGCTTTCAATAAATGTTATTTGATTGATTGATTGGACCACGTTTGGGAAAGAGTTAGTAAATAAGCATTAAGCCTTTAAATGATAAACGTGTTAACAAACAAAAATTTCTTCATCATACTTTTGAAATATTGTAATTTAAATGTTATAGAAAAATACTTACAAATATATGAACACAATGTCCACAAATAAATGCTACGACGACGGTGCCTACGATGCCGACTCCCCATCCAGCATTTGAGAATGCTAGAGGCATGGCAAGCAACCCGGAGCCTAGTGAAGACTTTATTAGATTTGCCAGGGATCTGATGTCTCTGAAATAGAAGTGTTATTAAGATGTACTCAAAAGTCTAGGAATACATATTATAATCATATAGACTTACAGTGAATTTTATCGTAAACTAGCTATTTGCCTTTTAGTTTCATTTGGGTAAATACACGCATCTAGCGAAAATGCCTAGTGAAGTCGACAGCAAGTCAGTGTATACTAATCTCACCTGCGATCGATTTTCCACCTTATCACAGTAGTGGAAGGTTAATGTTCGATTGGTAAAATTTGACAGATATGACAGATTTTGGGTACACTGACTTGCCATCGACTGTACTACTAATTTCATTCAAGTGTTCAATTTAAATTATAAAAATAAAATACCAAAAATAATTTCAAATACTATGTGGAACTATTTAACTTAATATGTGAAACACAACGTAGCCAGTCTCAAAGAGTATAAATGTTACAACCTACGTAAGAATTCAATTTGAGAAGGGTGTGTCGTATTTCAAGCAAGTTCCGTAAATATAAACAACGATGAGTAGGCATTTTATTGCACTGCTTGCATTTATTTCAAACTAAGTTGACATTTCTGCCAAATATAAGGCCATGGTTGGAACTAGAGATGTGCCGTTGCCGGCAATATTGCTACCAATATTCTCACTTTGGGCAATATTACTACCAATATTCCCAGTTTGGGCAATATTGCCGGCAACGTCACATCTCTAGTGGAACCCAGACTTGGAGGATATCAGGCTTAAGTATGAATACCGTTGAACTTTGCCATTACGATTAGTGGGATGCAAAACAGGTTAGAAGTCGTTTTCGGATCTAGCTTAAAATGACTTTTCTTCCTATTATATTAAGTATAGGTATAGACGTAGCACATGGTATGGCTAGCACGAGGTTTTAATCACATCAACCTTGGGCTAGGTTGATGATTCAATAGATTTTCAACTTTATCACAATAATGGAAGGTTAATGATCGATTGGTAAAATTTGACCGATTCGGGTAGGTTGAACTGCTGGCGTCTGTATACAAATCCCTAGTAAAAAAGGATTTTTTTATTTGTGTTAACTATTTTTGACGATACTGTATGGTGGGTAGTTATTAATCTTGCTACCGTCATAGTTTTTCGTAACTGATGTTTATTGACAGTGAATTAATCAATACTTCAAATATTATAAAGCTGAAGTGTTTATTTGCTTGAACGCGCTAATCTCAGAAATTAGGTACTGGTCCGATTTTAATAATTATTTCAGTTTTACAGCGCCTATTATCGAGAAAGGCTATAGGCTACTTTATCCGGGTACGCGGAGTTCTTCCCATGGCATGCGGGTGAAATCGCTGGCGATTTGTATTTTATATTTTTTCATACAAGAAAGTTGTTAATAAGTTGGTAATGGATATGATACAAATATTACTTACGAATTTGGCTTAGCCACCTCCCGGTGTTCGAAAGGATTGTAGTCTTCGACATTTTTACTCTTTTCCTTTTTCTCAATCATATTGTCACAGTTCAGTTCACTCTAACAGTCCGGACACTACAAACTAATACCTAGGTATTCTTTGATTGCGATCGTTTTAGATCTAGATTTTCCTTTTGTTAGATATCTAGCAAAATGTAAATATTACCAGTTGTCAAACCAGTTATTATTAGTAAACATGTATCTCTCACGTCACAATAAACATGCAGATTTTGACAAAATTGCAGTATCACTTCAGTTCACTCCAGTATTTTGTTTAATTAAATATTCAACTGACGTAGCTATGCACTATTCTACATACGTAAGATGACGATTCACTCATAAATTCACATTTGTTTTACAATCACCCCTTATCTCTTATGGAAGATAAATTCTTGAGAAGGATTAAATAGTTTCTTTGGTTTGTCATTAACGCAATAAAAATTGTTGATGCTTGTAAAATATTTATTTCACAGTATCAGCGAAAAGTTTTTAAAACACGTGATGCTTCAAGTCACACACACACTATGAAATACACGTTTTGAAAATCACACTAATTTAATTAATAGTTTTTTCGTCAATAAAAACATTCCGACACACAAATTTTAAGTGTTCTGTTTTCTTATCAAAGCCGCTACGAATTTCATGAAATTCATTTGATTAAGCCCCCTGATTGTATTGAATGCCATTGGTTCTGCATGTTTTACGATTATAATTTATTAGTGAGTTCGCAACAGTTGCGGAGATGCGGGCGCAGTAAACAGCACAAATACTAATGCCGACTGATACTTATTCCATCGCGGTTCTTATAGAGCCCACGTGACCGGCACAAACGCAATCTAGGTACAATACTGCGACATGCTACTTTACGACGGTCAATAAAAATATGTATTACGCTTATGAGTTTTAATTGATATCCTTACAGATTTTTTATCTTGTCTCCCTTAGTAACAGGAGCTCTGTTTTTCTTTATTCCACAGATGTTTTTGATTGAGTAAGTTAAATATTTATTGAAGGTTTTTGACAGGTCGTCGATCTTTACTGAAATATACCTACACGCGACATTGAGTATGAGTACCTGGTGTGCATAAGAAGACGACTTTTCCGGTCATATTTAGCCAGTGGCTTCACTCGCGCAAAACTTAAAATTCTGTTTCCGAGGTAATTTTGGGAAATCCTTTCTCACCCTACACTCCCTAAGAAACCTTCATAATAAATTTCAACTCTCTACGTCCAGTAGTTTCGTCTGTACATTCTCAATCATTTACTCAGTAGATAACGGAAGAGTTTTATATACTGAATGAATTTTGATACCCACACTCGTGAGCAAATAATTTAGGTTACTAAAAAAGAGATCACACACAGAACTAATCAATTGTTATTACGATCAATTCGGAATATCAAGGTTCATATTAGTGACCTAGACTCATTGTTTCGTCATGTGTACCTACGTAGTTCATCACAATACGATGTACGGTAGTTATTAGTAACTAATTTCTCGCTATTAATTAATATTCTTTTATCAGAAGAAAACGTGAATTTCCATTGAAATGTCATGTGCAAGTTGCAATGCAGAACCTTTATGCACGGTTTGCAGTTTCGGTAGTATAGTTTTATTGGCTCTATTCTTGCGCTTGATGTTCCATGTTTTATGTCTTAGGGCTTGTACACAAAACTACGAATTGGCGCGATGCGAATCCGCAACGCAGGCACTGCTACGCAAATTGTTGCGAAGCGATTTTATGCGGCAGAGATTGCAGACCCTCACATGATTCAGAACATTTTTATACGAGTTTAAAATTTTTCATCACTGTCACTATCATTGATTGGAAGATACGTAAAGAAAATATAAAGAAGTTTTTCATCAAGTGTAGACCAAACATTGCGGAATTAGTTTGCAAGTTACTGTGATGCGTCACGCGAGCTCGCAGATTTTTAGGATGCGACATCGTATCGCAGTTTTGAGTACGGCTTATTTCACTCAACAAAAAATTGGTGATTTTTTAGGGTTCCGTAGCCGAATGGCAAAAAACGGAACCCTTATAGATTCGTCATGTCTGTCTGTCTGTCTGTCTGTCCGTCCGTCCGTATGTCACAGCCACTTTATTCCGAAACTATTAAGACTACAGAGTTAAAACTTGGTAGGTAGGTGTATTATATGAACCGCTTTACGATTTTTGTATAAAAATAAAAAAAAAATATTAGGGGGTGTTCCCCATACATAAAACTGAAACAGAAAATATTTTTTTTCATCAAACCTATACGTGTGGGGTGTCTATGGATAGGTCTTAAAAATGGTACTGAGGTTTCTACAACCATTTTTTCCTAAAGTCAATCATTTTAGAGTAAGACACTCCCAAAGTGCCAAAATGTGTGTCCCCCCCTGTAATTCTTAAACTACCAAAGTGAAAAATCTGAAAAAAATATATGTTATAGATCTCAATAAAAACTACCAACCAAAATTGGTTTGAACAAGATACAGTCAGTAGTTTTTGAGTTATAGCACTTTTTCAGTAACTGCAAATTATAACTTTGTTATTCATATATTTGTATGAAAAACAAATTTATCTTTTGTTGTCGAGAAAAGTGTGTTTTGGCTAATTGTAGGTAATGAGTTCATTTATTTTTCATAGATAATGGAACGGAACCTTTCGTGTGCGAGTCCGACTCGCACTTGGCCGGTTTTTGATAAGTAAGTATGTTAGAAGTATGTTAAGTGATGATTGTTACAATTTATCAATGGCTACTTAGCTAATAGGTGCAATAAGTGTTTGTTTATAGATTATAGGAGTCAAAGATACTGGAAGGAGTTTGTTAGCCTATTTCTTCATTAACATCCTGGCTATTGTAACTTTGCATGTAGGTATTTGATATTAGAGTACAATAACCGTCAACGGTTACCCAAGATACAATCTTTATAATGGCGTTAAACTTTTTGCTAAATTAAAATAAAACAAAGAGGTTGTTATTCCAAAAAAGATTTTTGACAAAAATAAAGACCCATCATAACTTAGAAATGACATTTTAATACCAGTATTTAATACATTAAAATCGTTTATGTTACTCAGTTTTCCGTTGTAGAATCTCAATTATGTCCATTATCGTGACGGTACATCCTGAGACCAAGCATAGAAGGCCGAAGAAGACAATGAAGGCGTTCTTCCAAAGGATCCAGTTCCATTTTCCAAGGTTCTCCCATTTGAAGACAGTTTCTATGACGCCGGGGATGATGAGGCCGAGGATTGAGTAGAACAATGCACCGACGATGTTGAGGATTTGTTCCAGCAGTGGAAGTGCCATTCCTATACCGACTGAAAAAACAGTAGCGATTACAAATTATATTTTTTCTTTGTTACCGATTTGATTGTTTATCCTACAATTAAAATTAAATTAGACACGAGGCTTCAAAGATCTACTTTTAAAGTTATATCCATACTCTGCTATCTATTTTTGACATGTATTTTTTAAAAGAACAAGACATATGAATAGGAACTGCTTCGCAGTATAGAGCATGATAAACTTCATAATGCGTCAGTAGCGAGACTTTCCCTGAATTGTACTTCGACCTTCTAATACTTGTCAATAATAAATTGACTGTAAAACAATTAACAGAAGACAATTTTAAGGCACGTGATGACGTGACAGTTGTAGTCGTCATACACATGACGAGTAGTTTCCCATAAAAGTTAAGGTATTACTTTATTATGGAAGACTAGCCGTTAGCCCGCGGTTTCACTCGCATCCCGTGGGAATTACTGCCCGTACCCGGATAAAATATAGCCTATGTCACTCGTGGATAATGTAGCTTTCGAAAGGTGAAAGAATTTTTAAAATCGGTCCAGTAGTTTTTGAGCCTATTCATTACAACCAAACAACAAAACAAACAAAGTTTTCCTCTTTATAATATTAGTATAGATTATTATAAGTATAGATAAGGCAGTATTTGCATTATAAATCGTAGCTTTGTTATCGATTAAATAAATCACATTCAAGTGTGGAAGCACATTACGCGATAACATTGTCGCGTAGTTGATCCTCTTTGACAACTTTGTCACAGTGGATCAATTATAATCTCCATTGAAGATATGATTATTGTACGATTGAACGCACCACTTGTGTTATCGATATTAATTACGGAATATGTAAGGATACTTAAAGTCTTAGGTCAAGTGTTTGTGGCGTCTTCGTGAAGGCTGTCATTGTAGATATTGTTTTCGAATACTTTCAATTAAACATTATTCTGTCGTTACCGACTGTTTGTTTTTTTGGCTTTCTGTTACAGAAAGCCATGTTAACTTTAAGTTAAGTCATGGTTGTGTATTAACGGCCGTTTTCAATAACCTATCTATCTCTGCAATTGCTTACTAGAGATATAATTTTGACATTAGCCCCATACAAGTAATGTCAAATTCTTATCTATAGTAAGCAAATCCAGAGATAGACAGAATATTGAATTCTGCAGTTAGAGAGATTGTCGGCTAGTTTTACAGGTTCCAGATAAAGTTATAAATAGCTGTCTGACAGATGGTTCTATAGAAATGTTTCTAATGTTGGTTACTTTTCAATTGCATGATATCCCAGATCTAAAACTCTTTCTGAAATGTTCTGCCTGTTCTGATATTTACTCGTGCCTACTTTTAAGTAGGTAGGAGTACCTACATAATATAATCATTAAATACGAGTTACATTTGTGTACCAAAACCTACCACAACAACAAACTCCCACGGTTCTCGCGGTGATCTGCGTGATCTGTCGGTAATTCTCCTTGATGCGATGCTGTGTGTATCTCGTGAAGATGTCCATCACAACGTAGAACTGTAGCGGGTATGTCAGGAATATTGATAACGCTATTGACACCTTTGCTAATATGGCAGGCCTGAAAAGGAAATCAATACATAGTATAAAACAAATTCGCTTCCCGCGTCTGTATGTATGTATGCTTAAATTTTTTAAAACTACGCAACAGATTTTGATGCTGTTGTTTTTAATAGATAGAGTGATTACAGAGGAAGGTTCATATATATAGTTTGCTAGCTGTTCTTCGCGGTTTCACCCGCGTCCCCAGGGATGTACTTCAAACATTTGATGCTGTCGTAAGTAGTGCATAGTTAGCAGTATCATCGACGCTTGATTTGTTAGTATGCTTATATAAGATTATGGTGTCCTGGTACAATAACAAATGCATCAGCCCCAGCTAGCGTAGCCGGGCAGGTCGCTAGTTAAAAATAAAATAGGTTTTATTTTTATAGGTAGAGTAAGTACAGACGACAGCACATCAAGTTACCACAATCTGTCAAATTTCTGCAATAGATTTTCAACCCTATCACAATGGAGGTAGATTAATGTTTGACTGGTAAAATTTGAAAGATTCGTATACGTTGACCTGCTGTCGTCTGTACTTTAAAATATATTTTTATACAGACAGTATTTTTTTTTCCAAATTTAAAAGAAATTAGTCATACAAATTATACAGCTATCGGCAGAAGTAGGTTTTCAGTAACATACTCCACTTGCATTTTTTTTGTAATTGTAAATCGAATAAAGTGATAATATAATCATTCTTGCGTTTATCAATGTATGTCGTATATCTCGTATTAGTAAGCCAAGGTTGTCGTAATTAAATAATGATGTACTATGTAATTTTTACTTCAGAAAACAAGGAAAATCTAGACACTAGTTGATTGCATAAGTCAAAATAATTACCTATGCATTGTTTCAGTTGCTATTCTTATTACGTTTTAAATAGTGTTCAGAATTTCCATTTAAAATCTCAATTAGTGGGGAATATATTATGAGTGTTCAGGTATTTAAGAATATTTAATGGGAATGTCTGAAAGTAACAGTAACATGCACTTTCTTTTGAATTTAATTGCTGATAACCTCAATTTGGGTTCAATGGTAAGAAAGAGCATTATGTTCTTTATTTCGTTGAATTTTATTTTATTTATTTTTAGATTAGAAAAGTACGTTTGATGTCATTACATTCTGTCATTTAACGAAATTGTCGTATGTGTATCGATAAAACGGAAGAAATCATATTTTCAAAATTGAATTGAATTTGAAAGATTCCAAAATTTATTGAGATTTATACTATAACTGCTGAATAAATTCCTTTAACAATTCCGATACGTGTCACTGCTACTGCTTTATCTATGACTGTAGATGTCACTAACGGCCATTCCCAATTACCTATCTATCTCTGGATTTGCTTACTAGAGATAGTATTTTGACATTAGTCCCATACAAGTAACGTGAAAGTCCTATCTCTAGTTAGCAAATCCAGAGATAGACATAATATTGAATTCCGCAGTTAGTCAGAGGTCACCAGGCGGCATAGGGTAGGTTACAGTATTCCTGGAGCATACAGGATCAGAAGCCTACATGTATGAATCGCAAGTAGTCCAGTAGGCTACGTTTCTGTATACAATATTTGTGTACTTTGTGTGATTTAGATTACAATCTCACCATTCGTCAGTAGGCAAGTTCAGCGTGATGGATCCTCTAAGCACATCACCATATCGAAGGTATCCAAACATGCCCAGAGTTCCGTAGAGGAAGACAATAGCAGACATGGCCACCACCAGCACACTGGGACAGCCTAGAAAGTTCTGCGGTTTCTTCATTGTGTTTTCTATCGGCATTACCACTCCTACTCCTTCCATTGCGAAGATTACTGTCCTGGAAGATGACGATGGCAAAAAATTTAATACAAAAATATTTTTTAGGCTGATAAAAAAAAAAAAAACTAAGTAGGTAATAATAATGGTAAAATTGTATACAACTACAGAAAGTTATTTTTTAAGATTTTCTATTATTTTATTACTTAACATAAAAATACCTCATGATTGCGTGGCAAATCTATTAACCAGATCGATAAGAATAAAAACGTACAAAGATTTCTATTTGTGTAACAAAAGAAAATTCCTTAAAATATATTGTTTGTAGAAATATAAAAATAAACTGCATAGCGTCACTTCAATTGTTTTATTTTAATACTGTAAGAATATTTCATTTTGCTTTTAGTAAAATGTTGTTTTTATTATTCTATAATAAACTGCCATAAATATCGCAAAGTTAATGGTAGCTAAACTAACATCACCATAGCCTACTGAGCCTACAAAGAGGGGCACTGACTAACAGTGAATTTTTATAATAAAAACTTTTGCATGAATATTCATGGATTTTTTTTGCGTAGGCTTATATTTTAACATAAATACAATACGCATATAGCGTCACTAATTTCTTAATTTAACTAAGTATTATAATTAAATGGCTATTATCTCAGTCTATCTATATGTATACCATAGTCGTTTACAACAAAACATGTCGTTTTACGTTTGTTTTAGTTAAAAAAAGAGGCAGCGTAGTTCGCAGTGGCTATATAGTCATGCTAATTACCATAGTTTCTTGTAAAGTGAATTGAGCCTCTTGCCCTCGTTTGGGCTACAACTAGGAGTAGATAAGTAGTTTTTGAAAGGAAATTCAGTAACAATTTGATCGAACTTCTGAGCTCCTGATTCCTAAGAAATTCTCAGTTCGTCTTAAGTTTGGATTACTTTAGTAGTCTATAGGATGAGATTGCAAAGTACAAAGAATAAAATAAGAAATCAACTTACGACAAAAAAGCCGGGTATCTAGCCGGATTACCGGCAGCGTGTTTTCCAGCAAAGGATATATCGCCTCCAAAAATATAGTATAAGCACACAATGTATACTGTTACTAGCAATATGTTCGCTAGCCCAGAGAATATGGCCAGGAACTTGAGGTATTTGATCTGGCATAGCAGAATAATTGGAACGAGGAAGATCAGGCAGTAGTACTCCACTGGTAGAATTGTAGAGGGAGCGTATCGGTCCACCAACTGAAAAGAAATGGAGTTACATTCATCGGTAAAAGGGAATTTCAATTAATTATACAAAATTATTATATGACATCATGGATCAGCTTATTTAAATATTTTGATTACAAATTATTTTCGTCTTTAATGATACCACTATACTAAAAGGTATTCATTACCTTTTAAATTAGATTAACTGAATTTTAAGAACTGGAACGTGGACTCAAAAAACCAAACATCGGAACTTAACCTTTATCAACTGTGAAAATTACAAAACCATGACGTCATAATGCTTGCGGTATTATCGTTAATACTGTAGATTTTCCGCCACACATATAATTGCTTGATTTGAGTAGCAATTACCGCCTGGCGTTAACATAATTAAGAGAGATTATCCAGTTAACAAGGCGTGATAACCGTCAATTATGTTTTGCTTTGCTTTATCTCCTGACATAAATGCTTAGCTGTGGATTTGTGTACAACGTCATCATATTTATTCAACTATATATATACTCGTACCTGTTTCACTGAATCTGATATTAATACGGTGTAAATGCAGCAAACTCCCGTATACGTGCAAAATAAGGCGAATTCCGCAATTACACTGCAAATGAAAATGATAAATATATACATACCTACGTAAAAAAGTCACCATCATTAGAACGCTGACAGTACTGTATTAAGTTCTTTTGAGAGTCTTTGTGTTTACAATTTCATAACAATTGGCAGAAAACAATTAATAAAGTAAAGTGCCTATAATCCGTACTTGAAGCCGCTTAAGTTAAATAAATATCTAGAGGAAAATTACTGTTTGATAATAAACATAATGTTGATTTTCGCTTTTCATTTTGTTAATTAGCACTACAGTTGATCATTGGCCTGCATACCTTGCAAAGTTTGCAAATCTTCTCATGCCTTTCGGTCCATTCATGAAGGCTGACTTGCAGGTCTCAGCATACCCTAACGAAGGTTTTTTTTCTAACACACAACATTGCTGCGATGTCCTCACCTGTAAACAATAGATAACTACTTTAAATATTGACTAAAACATCTGTGTATTCCGTACAAAAGTTTCAAGAAAGAAAATATTTGAAAGTTTGTTCTTGTCAACGCATTATGTCATACATAGGAATTTTTCAGGCAAACCATGGAAAATTGTGTGCTATGTTTATCAGATTTAAGCGGTAAACTTAATATTTCCATTTACGTGCACTTAAGTTTATTTACCTGTGTAAACTAATGATTGTTGCAGTTGAAACGAAACATTTAGATATTTTGAAGCTAAAAATTATGTTACGCATACTACAGAGTATCTCTAACTGAAAGCAAAACATTAAAGTTAATGATTTAAACGTACCTACGTACATTTAAGGCATATTGTAAAAACTATATTGTATGTGTGGTATGTTCTTTTAGCAAATCTTCCCAGTGTAATTAAGTCAGAATCTAATGAATAGCTCGCAGTAATTTATGATTAATATTCAAAGATCTTTGAATATTAATCATATCCTTACAACACATTAAGGTCGCTTCAGAACAATAGCTAGATTACACTTTATAGTTTACTGTTTGCACTTTTAGAGTCATTATTATTTACATATGTTTAAATGACTGAATGATTTATATGTTAAATCAAGGAAATGGAAAACCTTTTTTTCTTTTCATCCACTAACTGATTTTTATTTCACACTTATCCTACGTAATCTTACTAATGACATTCACACAATCCCATCCAACGTTTCTGTGGTCGCCTTTGCTCCATGTACCTATATTTAAAAATAATTACTATTACTCACCAGTATATGAATGCAGTGTCCACATATGACTCCTACAAGTAAAGTTCCAAATAGTCCAACCCCCCATCCCGCGTTAGCAAACGCCAGCGGCCCCGCCAGCAAACCGGAGCCTAAAGATGACTTGATCAGGTTAGCGCATGATCGAATATCCCTGAAAATTAAGAACATGTGTTTCAGTACTGAGGACAGCAGAAAAACTTTTACCATTCAAACATTAACCTTTTCTCCCGACGTTTTCTTCCCGTGACCACGATCGGTGCAATTCGGCCGAAACGTCGGGAGAAAAGAGGTATCGTAAAACCTTTAATAGTTTGATCGCGAGTAAGACCCGGGTTGTTGTCTAAAATATGTGTACAAATCGCGAAAGTTTAAAAACATTTATTAACCTTCCTCTATTACAATAAGGTTGAAAATCTATTGCCAAAATTTGACAGATTGTGGTAACTTGATGTACTCACTGTCAGTACAATAACAGCTGTTAACAATTATATTGTTAGTTTATAAAGATATTACCTTGAAAATGCCTATTTGTTCAGGTTATGGTAGATAGTTATTACAAATGTGTAGGTATGAACATGTTTTTCGAATGGGAAAAATATGATACAAAATAACATTCAGATTAATTTGAATCCTTCACAAATTATATTGGAAATTAAACCTATAGCAGTTACATAGTACAATATATAGGTACTAAGTTAATTTATCCAGTTGTATACACCTCGTTGATGCAAACAAATATGAAGAGCACACATATAAATTATATTACTATGACCTACAACGATTTACTGTAGTGATTGTATAAAAATCATAATTTTAATTGAGATATGGATTATTTGATTGCTTCACAGTGATATGGCCTTGGCCCTCACAAGCATCGATGAAGAACCCCCTTGATCATCTTATCACTTTCGTTATCGTAAAGAAGAACTGTCTCTTTACTAATTAACATATTGAACACTAGCCGTTTTCCCGCGGTTTCACTCGCGTCCCGTGGGAATTACTGCCCGTACCCGGATAAAATATAGCCTATGTCACTCGTGGATAATGTAGCTTTCGAATGGTGAAAGAATTTTTAAAATCGGTCCAGTAGTTTTTGGGCCTATTCATTACAACCAAACAAAGTTTTCCTCTTTATAATATTAGTATAATATTATTCAAAAACATCAAGAATACTTACTTATCCTAATTCAAAACTTAGTTTTCAATAGAATACGACACTTAAGTTGGCAGTAATAAAATTAAAGATCAAAAGAAAACAAATAAAGACACGCATAAAATACTAAAATCACTCACGAATTAGGTTTCTCAACTTGACGATGTTCAAAGGGATTATATTCCCTTTTTTCCTCAGCTTTCTCGACGTTCATAGCGACTAAAGTATCATACAAGAATGTCTAAATCATAAACCTTGTTTAAAATGAACCGCGTACACTGGACGTTTAAGTTAAATACATTTTAACTATGGCACTGAGGCATGGCACCATTCAACAAAAATTACGCACATATATAATGATGTCCACAAAAAAGTAAACGTATAATACGCGTGCAAATCACTCAATTTTACTCTTTTGAACTTAACAGATAGTTTCAACAGATACTTTGAGGAACCAACAGTATCTGGTACAATAGTCTTGTGTTACCATAAATGGCTTAATTTGTGGACACAACGTAGATCTTTATTGTTTTGTATTTATCTAAGACTCATGCAGATCTAGATAGTCTGATAAGTACATTTCAATCTTCACGTTTTAATTAACAATTAACGTATGTACTGTGTGGAAAACGTTTGTTATATGAATAAGGCCTCGTCGTTGTGCCAGCAAAGAAAGGCTGTATCGTTATCGTAGAAGGAATTAAGTAGGTTTTAGTTTAATTATATCCGCAGATACAAATAGTTGTGTTATAAAAAGCAGCACCAATGGCCTACTATTGTAAGGCGAAGATTGTTATGTATGATGAAGTTAAGAGCATGGATCAAATGATAACTAGACTTCTTGTTACGGCTGGCAAAACAACTTGAGGACTATCAAGATAGCAAGTGATTAGGTGCCTGCTACAATAAATATGTTAAGGAAACTTTGGCTTTAGAGAGTTGATACACGTTCCTCTATGTCGACATTTTCAGTTACCTGTGTTAATCCTTTTCTCTGTTACATACTTAAGATTATGACAAGAAAATCGATGGCGTTCTTCAATTAGACATTCTTGGAGCTCACCGAATTCCTGACACAACGACATGTCTCTGAGTGAAACCCATTTAAGTAGATCTATTCGGAAGGAGGTTATGTGAAATTCGGTAATCAGATTGATATAACCATTTGCGTCAATTTAAACTACTAATGTACAGACAACAGCAGGTCAACGTATACGAAACTGTCAAATTTTACCAATCAAACATTAACCTACCTCCATTGCGATAAGGTTGATCGATAACTTGATGTGCTGTCGTCTGTATCTTAAACTGATCAATTATCAAGATTAATACTAAACATTCATGAGGATATAATTAATAATTATCGTTATCATTATTCTATCCCACATAATTTCATGGGAATTTTTATTAGTGCCGGATGAATTATACATTGCGACAATTTTGTCGCAATTAAATGTTATTTCGTTAATGATACATTAAATTTTCTACGCCCTCTTCCTTAGTATCAGAATTATACTCTTGTAAGATGTGGTTGATATACATAAGTATGAAATACGCTTAGGTAAATGGTAAATCGAGTAGAAGACATTGTGAACAAGACATTGCTATTGAATATGTATTGACAACTCTTTAATTAATATCCTATTAAATTAAATTAAATTAATTAAAGCTAAGTATTCTTTACATAGTGTGCCCACTATCAAAGTTTTTCCGACATTTTTATTTATAGCTTCCGCCAGCGGTTACACCCGCGTCCCGTGGGAACTACTCGACGCAACAGGATAAAAAGTAGCCTATAGGCTTCCTCGATAAATCTATTTAACACTGAAAGAATTTTTCAAATCGGACTAGTAGTTCCTGAGATAAGGCGTTCAAACAAACCAACAAATTTAATTAGTATAGATTCAGCTTTTTAATTAGTATAGATTTATTTTTCTAATATAATAAAGAGGAAACATTATTTTGTTTGTACCTAAGGCTCCAAAACTTCTACTGAACCGATTTAAAAAAATCTTTCACTGTTGGAACGCTAGAGCATCCCCGATTAACATAGGTTATATTTTGTCCGGGAATGGAAAAAAATCCCCAGGTTGCGAGTGAAACTATGGGAAAACAGCCAGTAATAAATAAAGTAATCAATCCGAAAAACCTACGTACTCCATCAATGTCAAATAGCGACAATCTCATGTAAATTTTAGTGAGTTTATTAACTCTGTTTTTATATTTAGGTAAACAATTTTTATTATAGGGTTTATTAGGAGCACTTGTGTATATTTATCATGAGTATGTGTTTGTTTAAATTACATAGTGACTAATATACGAAACATAACAACATGACGTCATTAGAAAAGTTTCCCAGCTGTGATGTAACATAATATATAATGTAAACGTGATTATCTCACTTTTCTTGGGGAAAATATAGACTTTTGAAATTGGAAAAAATTAAAATAGTACAGGTATTATTTACAAAATTTATTTCGTAATAAATTACAGAAAAAATCCAATTTACCTTACATTCTATATTTCCCTGCGATGCTTTTACAGGGAAATTATATGGTAGTATCAGCATACTATAACTATTACTGTACATTTATTTATTTAATAACTCTAAAAGTAAATATGTTACAAAAATTGGTTACGAGTAAATCTAATAAATATTACAGCGAAATGACAGTACTAACATACAAGGTTATCAGTCAATGAAGATTTTCTCTAATTTATCCGCTAAATAACTCCGTTTTAATGCTCGCAAGAGAATTGCTTCGCAGATACATTCAACTATTACCAAAATAATAGTTAATGTTCCACAAGATGTTAAAATGCAAATATGAAAATGTATGTTAAAATACAATTACATATCTACTAAGTAATCTTCGTGATGACAGAATGGAAATATTGTCTAGAACTTAATAATAATGAACATTGTTTATAATATAAACATTTAAAAATACAATAATATTCTAATCGATGTTCTTAATGCTCGTATACTTCGTAAGTACGTTTCTCGTGCCACCAAGGGTTCCTGTGAGAAATAGTCGGTTTCGGCCTACTGGTCAAGTAAGGACCATTGTTATTTTCTTTGGGGAAGTTTACGTAGCTCTGTACTGTGGGAATGGAGTTCCTGATTATTCCAGGTCCGAAAGCATTTCTACCCGCTAGTGCAGGCTGAGGAGAGCCCACTGGTGAGTACAGTGCTATGGAGCCAGGAAGAGCAGGACTGGCTGTCACACCCAAACCAGACTCAAAGTAATAAGGCTGCAGTTGTGGTTGGGGAGGAACGATAGCTGGCTGATTTGGTTTTACGTTAGGAATGTACTGCTGAGGAGCCTGGCACACAGTGTCTTGGACTAAGACGTCGAGAGGAGCTGTGTATATTCTGAAGTTAATGTCACTGTAATCCAGGGTGGATTCGAGGAACACAGGCATACGGTCAGAGATCACCCACACGTTTCTTTGTGCGTCAATCTTAACGTCACTGGGGAATATCAGTCCCGTATCATCCTTGTCTACAACAGCAATGTTCTGTGGCTTGTATTGCGTATCCGATCTCCAACAACCAATAGCGTTTTGGTCAATTAAATTGAATAGTTCTATACCAGTGTACTCGTCTAATACCTTGGAAGTAGTGTGACCGTTAGCCCCTCGGGATCCTACGACCTTGAAGTCGTGGTAAGATCCTGTTACTTTGGATTCATCTCGTAATATGCGCGTTGAGACTGCGAATTGTGTGTGACTGGCCAAAGGACTGAAGAATAGCGTTCTGTATCCATCAGGGCCGGCGGGTGATGCTGAGATTCCGAAAATTCCTTCGCTGCTCCATTGGAAGTTCAGACCACCAATGTTGTAGTCTCCAGTAAGGGGGTCAGGCATGAAGAATCCGTGGCTGAACCTCCATGACCTGTTCTGTTGCCAAGAGTAGGCGATGAGGCCGTAGCCTAGTTCGTCAGAGAAATAAGCGAAGGTGTCGTCGCAAGATCTTCCCTCGTCGAGAGCGATGTTGGCAATGAAAGTTGAGGAAACAATGTCTTCGGGACGGAATACATACTTGCGGATACGTTGGTCAGTGTTCAGATCATAAACATTGAGCGAGTAAGGGCAGAGATTGGTCACGTTGGAATCTGAAAATAAATTAGATTCAAATCAGCCTACGTTACTTTCACAATTTTAATATAAAAAATACTTCTAACGCCTACTGGAAAAGTGAAAAACGCGTTCACACTTTTATGAATATCTTGACGACTTTAACTTGGTTTATTAATACCATATTTAAATACTTGCTTAGATTATTATAACTTACCGTATCCATATGTGCCAACATCAAGGACCCAGAGTCGGTCACATTTGTCTGCTTTGATTCTGTACACAGTGTTGAGACCGGACTGGCAGTTACCCAACTCGTTGCCTGCATAACTTGGGTAGGGGATCAACTTCGGCGACGGATCATACTGACCATCCAAAGGTATGTAGTTCAGTGTAGCGGGTATACCTGTACCAATGTATGCGTTATGTAATGGAAAATTTAACTTCTAACGGCTTAGACCTTGAGCAATGAAATGCTAAGGTACTTAACATCGACGTGTCGGTGACGTGATGGCGAAAAGGTATGATTGAGTATGTACTACGAACGTATGCATTTAGATTTATAGGGCAGATACTGACAAACTGGGCCAGTAGTACAAAGCGTCATAAATTACAAAACAACTGTCATCTATCTTGCCAGCTTTATTTCGGAATTGTACTTTGAAATAATTAAAACAAAAATGGAAATACATACCTATATATGGGCCAGTTAGTTTATTTGCCCAGTACGGTAATGGTTATCTCAAAAGTATGCAATACAAACCTAACATTATGACGATGACATGGATAATCATTCACACGCAAAGGAAAATGTAATTAAGGGAAATATGGCTTGAGATAATTTCTTCCAGTGAAGTTATTATTTTGTGTCTGGTCATATGTAAGCATAAATAGTACTACAATTTGGCCAATTTTCGAAGAAAAAGTGTTAGATATAACTTACCCGCCTTCCACCTAGGTACGCTTACGAAGAGCTTGTTCCTCCACCTCTCAATGCCGACTGGTAGGGCGTTCTCCTGTATCAGAGCACCAGACTGTATCGCCTGCTGCCTGGAGTACGCGTCAGGGTACTTCCAGTCCACCACGTTCCAGGAGAACATCTCCTGCAGCTTCACGGCAGCTGTCGCCGATGACACCACGGCTAGTAGAACTAATAACTTCATCCTCATTTTGATTTCTGTAACAGAAGATTTGTTTATTGCTTAAAACATGGATAGATAATGGGTTATGGGTATGATGGGTATAAGAATACTGACTGCGGTTTCCTTTAAAGAATACTGAAAATAACAAAATTAGAAAAAAATAGGCAGTGAAAAATTGAAAAAAAATTAAAAGAAAAATTAAACGGAATGAATAAACATACAGCACATATAACAGCATTTTGAAATCTAACGGAAAATGTTTCGTGATGTGAAAGAATTAGCTTTGGACATGATCATTTACTTATTATGTTTACTAGTATAATAAGTAGGTGTGTAAACTTATTTGGTAATCTTAATTGGCCATAAGTATAACCTTATTTTGTAATTTAGAAGTAAGTCGTGTAAGTACTATCGAACAAAGGCTACCTTCTCAATTATAGTAAGATTAAGAGATTACTTTTTAGGAACATAATTTCGTGGATTTCAAAAAATCTAACGTTTTTAAGTGGTTTCAGTTTGTCGTACAGAGAAATGGATCTCTGAATTTTCCCTTTAACAAAAGCTTTAACAAAAGAGTAGCCCTTTACTATTTCACATTATTCTTAACTAAAGTTCCGACAGATTAATTTATTTCCGGACTATTGACAATATTCGTTTTGTTTTTAGAAACCGGTCAATCATAGGTAGGTAATTTACGTTTGACATTACAACACTTTTTGTATTAGTAATACAACTATATTTATAGGCCTATGTGGGAACGACAATATTTTTTAGGCAAAGAGGTCATCAAACCTATAGATTTTGATTGAAATTAACAATTTTAATTTAGGCTTTCTCTTTTATACGCGGTTAGTAACCGTTTAGCATAAACTATGGTTTTATAATAGTTGAACTTGATGTGTAGTGCCGTTATTTCATAACGTGGTATATATAAATTATTCTTTTCGCTCAAGTTTGAAAACTAATTATAATATGCCTACTTAATTTTCCAACTGGCTTAAGTACATATTACGTATTTGAGTACCTTAATCAGATTTGACTTTTATGTCACAATGTTCTTAGCATAAATTATTGTAACACTCCCTTTAGTCCGGTTTGGTCTTCAATTATAATTGCCCACTAATTTCTATACTCTTTGTTTGTGGGTGTGCTCTAGTAATTACCGATATCCGAATTAATAACAGTGTAGGAGAGTTCAAAGTCGAGAGAGGAACTATTTTGTACATATTAGTCATTTGACCTTCTTTAGTAGTATCATTTCATCAAGTTTGACCTATATTTAAATCACTATGGTTAACGGTGAGTTAACCAATATGACGCACGTATATTTATGTAACTTAATCTTTTAAGTTGTTATCTAGTGTATTAGTAAATTGTGCTTTCATCACATAAGTATGACGTGCGTAGTAGCGTAGCATGAATTTACTAGGTTAGGTTTATGACTACGCCACGCGCAGCTACAAACTGAGACGTTATTAACTATTGGTAGTTCGGCTATTGGGAGTTTGGATTAATTATTGGTAGTAAATAGTGGAAGTAATTTGCTTACTATAGATAGGAGTTTGACGTTACTTGTTTGGGGCTAATGTCAAAATTATATCGTCGTATACCTATCTAACTAGCCGTTTTTCCGCGGTTTCACACGCGTCCCGTGGGAATTACTGCCCGTACTCGGATAAAATAGCCTATGTCACTCGTGGATAATGTAGCTTTAGAATGGTGAAAGATTTTTTAAAATCAGTTCATTACATCCAGAGGTTACCCCCTACAAACAAACTTACAAATTTACAAACAATTTACCTCTTTATAATATTAGTATAGACTAGAATAGATCGTGAGGAAACAATTACGAAAAAGTTTTAACAAGCCTATTTGCCTTGAGATAGCGTGATGATGATCAATGCTCGGCTTCTCTCTACGAGTTCAGCCAGCTTTGCCTATTGCGATTTAAATGTATATTTAGGTATTATGCCCTACCCAAAATCTTCTGTTTTGGTTTTTAGGCTGCATTGTGTAAAAAGGAATGACAACGTTGTAAAATATAACGTATAAACATAAGAACGCGCGCGTAGGTAATACTAAATTAGCTGAACTCAAAAAAGTAGTCATCTTTGAAACATTACTTTTAACAACTAAGTATTGTGTAATTTGAATAGACATATTTTTTCGCACTCTGAACTTTAGTCTAAAATCAACGCCGTATTAATGATTTTTCAAATAAGTACGTACGTTTTGAAATGCCATTTCAAATAAAGGTATTATATTTTGAAACACGACTGTCTATTTCACGCAAATACCTAATAGTTAAATATCGCAAACAAAAAAATATCGCAAAATACTTTTTGAATAAACTTTACGCACAGGAATCGCATACGTATGAAAGATTAATCTAATTACAGAGCAAGGCTCTAATGACTTTTCTTACCACAAAACAATTACAAATGTTCCTCTTATTACGCGTAACTCTACTAAGTATAAGGCTGCATCTCGTCTTAAGCAAAACATAAATTTAACTGCATCCAATTTATCAAGTGTTTCTTAATGACTCTTTATATTGTCTATTTGATGTTTGCATTATCATTGGTTTTACAAATGACTAGAACCAAAATTAAGTCATTAGAACACTCAATATGATGGTAACCTTGTTTTTGTAACGTTAACAATATTAAATTATACGTAAGTGGTTTGCACACGCAACTTTATTATTTTGAGAAGGATAACAATTGAGATTGGTCACATGTCAATTTGGATGAAAGCGAGATTGAACAATTTGAACCGCGGATTTAACTACCTAATTATTATTTAAGAGAATCATTTTAGAAAATTTTTAATTATTTAATAAAGTGGGAATAAATATAAAATAATATTTAAAGCCTAAATAAGTCTTCAGATTAAAAAAAATAGGTTTTCTCTTGTTAATCACAAGTAGGTAATTTACACAAAAACATATTTTTGTGTATTTTTTATTTAAAAACCCGAGTTTAAAAATATTATTAAATCCTTAAAATAATTCCGTATTCGAAAAAATCACCCTCACACACACATATGCACTTCAACTTAAAAAATAAATCCAAAATTTGATACTCCAATCTCACTTCATAGAACGTCCAAATTTAAAAAAAATCACAGCGTGTTAATGTAAATAAAAAAAAGGTAAAACCTACATGGTTGTCCGACAGTGGCCAATGATCGCGACAGTTGGTAGTGAACTGAAACGTTAAGATCCACCCCTACCTTATAAAACGTACCTCCGCTCCGACCACGTCCTACCAACGGCAGCCAAATCGCCGCAGAACCACGAACGTCATTCTAAAAATAGATTTACATCTAATTTAAATTTAATTATTTTTCAATATATGAGCAAATGACAGGATATATTAATATCATTTTTCTACCCTAGGCATATTTTTGTAGATTTTGGACCTTGGAAATTATGACCATTATCTAGTACAATCTAGTTTAATCTGGTTTTTAAGTACTTCAAATGTTAGTTAGAGCTATAAGAAAGGCACTAAACATTCCATTCATGAGTTTTGCATGATAATTTAGTTTTTATAAATATTTAACATACCTACCTATGAAATCTATGACGTAAATATTCACAGATAGTTTTTATTATATTGTACAAAAAAATAAAAAAAATATGCTGCATAGGTACACAATTACACATACACACACAAAGGCATTGATTCAAAACTCAATACTTGGGTGTTCAGTAAATAATGTTAAAAACAATTGCGCAGCGCAAAAATTTTAATTCATGCAAATATAAACAAACAGTTTATATAAATAAAATATTTACATAATCAACACGTTGTTTAATCTTTGCCAAATATAAACGAAGTTCATTCGTTTGTCTAATGTAGTTTTGATTTATAGGGTTTCGACAGAAATACAGGAACGGATCCCTTCGTGTCTGTCAAGACCTTTTTTCAACGGTACGCGTAGAGAAATATTAATAAGCAACTACAGTCTTCGGTCCTTTGTAGCAATTATATGACAGTTTATTTCCTAAAACAATTCATTTTCTAAAGGAATCAAATCAAAGTCAACGGGAAGCACCCTGTTAACCTAGAATACAAAAAAACCGGCCAAGTGCGAGTCGGACTCGCGCACGAAGGGTTCCGTACCATTTTCTATGAAAACTAAACGCATCTATTACCTACAACTAGCCAAAATACAAACATTTTTCGGCAACAAAAAATAACTTTGTTTTATCATACAAATGTATTAACATAATCAAAAAACGATTTCAGTAAACCCTTATTCATTTTAAAATACCTATCCAACGATATATCACACGTTAGGGTTGAAATGAAAAAAAAAATAAAATCACGCCCCACTTTAGGTGTAGGGGAGGCACCCTTATAAAACAATTTTTTCCATTTTTTATTTTTGTACTTTGTTGGCGTGGTTAATTTACATATTGGTACCAAATTTCAGCTTTCTAGCGCTAACAGTCTCTGAGATTATCCGCGGACGGACAGACGGACGCACAGACAGACATGGCGAAACTATAAGGGTTCCTAGTTTACTACGGAACCCTAAAAAAATGGAAAAGATGATACCTACATTTATAACTAAACTATAAAGCAAGTTTACCCTTCAATGCATTCAATCTTTTCATTAAAGTAATATTTCATGAATATTGTACGGAACCTCGATGAAAAAACCCTAGTCGCATTTGATCGATTCCGTTTGTATATTATGTTCTGTTTTTTTTTGAAAATACACGTTCCATTATCGTGTATTTTCTATTAATTAGATATTATTGTGTGTAATCTATATTATACCTACGGATTTGTGTTTGAGATTATCTTTATAGTGACAACATAAATATTAATTTATAACTTACATTTAACTATTTGTTTTCATCTACATTTTTCTAGATGCAATAAAGTTTATTAATCTTTAAATTAGCGCTTACCTACTTAATAAATAATCTTTATTATGTGTTGCAACATTTAAAAGCTCATAAATTTTTATGCGCCGTGTGCATATAAAAATATGCACACCTTTATTTATTTTTTTAAAATGGTTAGAGAAGGTGACATATAAAGAAATAACGAATTAGAAAAAAATAAGGTAAATTTTGAAAGGTCCAAATGTGGGTCAATTTTGTCAGTTTTAGAGGATCACGGCATGCGTAAGCGCATATTTGCGTTGGTCGGGCGCACTGCATCAGGCGCTCGTGACTGGTGCATACATTGTACTAATCTTGATAAACGCTCGATAAAACAGCGATTTTGCGTGAATACACTTGAATGGTTATTTCACGCCCCGGGTTTATATTTACTACTAGCGGTTTTGCCGCAGTTTTACTCGCGTCCCGAGAGTATGTTACTAGGGAATAATCTATTTTTCCAACGGGCAAGAATTTTTCAAATCGGTCCAGTGGTTAGAGTCGGAGCCTTTACGGTGCAAACAAACAAAAGATGTATCCTCTTTATTATAGATAGAAGTATAGGTCGACTAGAATTTTACGATTTGAATAGATTTCATATAATTTCTGAAAATAACCAAGTTCGAGAAAAATTGTTTAATCAAGTTCCGTACGTAAAGAGTAGACTTTGTTTTTATATGTCGTAAAAGAAACACAAAACAGATTCCGAGTGTAATCTCTACATAGAAACTATGTTTTTATGTAACTAGCCAGTAGTGGTTCCATTATTTTATTTCAGTTACGAATGAATTCGCACGTCAGAATTGTGTGTTAAATAATAACTTCTTTCCGTCGGCAGTTGTATGAAAATATCCATATTAAATAGGTACTTCAAAATACCATAAACTATACATACTCACGTTTTCTAAAACTTCCTGAGCAATTATTCAAAAATGTGACCTTCATTACAACGGATGCTGGTATCATTCCATACAATGGCGTTGTCTTTGTTAGCGCGAGTTCCGCGACCTAGGTCAACGCAAAACAACTTTGCGCACTGGCGAAAGCAATTTCATCACGCATTATCATAAACCAGCTTCTGCCAGCAGTTTCACCCGCTTTCCGTTGGAACTCCTTCCCGTACGCAGATAAAAATTAAGCTAAATATGCTATGATATATAAGTTATAATACTGGCTGGTTACATCAAAATCCATCGTGTAGTTTTTGTGTGAAAGAGTAACAAACATATTTACATTCTCACTAACTTTCGCATTTATGATATTGGTAGGAAAAAATTAATGAATTGAAAACTTGTTATACATAACTGTGTATTAAATAGGTGAGTATTATTTTGTTTTATTAAAAAAAATATTCCCCAAATTGTATTATATAATATCAATCGCGGTGACATTTTATGCAAATCTATTTCACATTTTATTTATTACGCTCTTAACCACCGAGCTGTTTGTTGACTGATAATATTTTTTTATTAAACAATTTTAAAATAGCTATTATAAATGTCTAATATAGATAAGTGATGTGACTAAATTAGCATGATGATTAAATTTTTTTTTCTGCTAAAAACATTTGTCACCAATACACAATATAAGATAATCTTAGGAGTTAATTTAATTTCCGTTTTTCTAAATGAAAAGTTGTATGTATGTACAGTTGGCACGACTTCAGTTTAGCTTGGTATTGTGGAACTTTTGTGAATCTCTCCCAATGTTGGGCTACAAGTAGTTTAATTAGCAGCATATAATATGGTTGGACTTCATGTTTTCTTTTATTTAAACTTATATTGTATTTAAACAGGGCTACATGTAATTCGACGTGTATCCGGAAGGAGATGATAGAAGGGCCTAAGAGCAACATATTAAGCCACTCTTACCTAAAGTAAAGATAAAGAAGACCCAGATATTCTTCAGGTATTATAAATTGTATGTGATAGATATACCAATATAGCGTTCGCTTAAATCAAGAGTGTATGGTACAGACGACAGCACATCAAGTTACCACAATCTGTCAAATTTCTGCAATAGATTTTCAACCTTATCGCAATGGTGGTAGGTTAATATTTGGTTGGTAAAATTTGACAGATTCGTATACGTTGACCTGCTGTCGTCTGTACATACTTTTATCCGAATCCTTTTTATACATAAAATGTACATGACACCGCAGGAAACAGCTAGTGATGTTGTTTTAGCATGCTCAGTATTCGAAACTTCTCGAAAACTGCAGTTGCATATGAACAACGACCTNCTTTTATCCGAATCCTTTTTATACATAAAATGTACATGACACCGCAGGAAACAGCTAGTGATGTTGTTTTAGCATGCTCAGTATTCGAAACTTCTCGAAAACTGCAGTTGCATATGAACAACGACCTTTCATTTCATTATCATGACCTGAAATACTGAAACTGGCGGAACTGATTATTTAGAAAATGTTGTGCTACATCAACCAGTAAGTAATTATTGGCAACTAGGCGGTGCCGGATGATCGTAATAACGTTTAAATTGCCATTACACACCAATGATGGGTAAAATGTTATTAATTGCAGTCTTAAACAGCTATTAATCGCAATTATTATTCAAAATCTTATGATTTCGCAAAAAGAAAACTTCAACACAAAGTGAAAATATTTTCTGACCAAGCAGGGCTAAATATGAGAAGCCATCTTCAAGATCTACTGGGTAATTCCTTCAAAGTGACATCGTTAGTAAAGTCAGGAGCTACCATGGCTGAAGTGTTAAGAACATGTGCTGCTGAGTGTAAAGATTTTACCAACTTGGATTATATACTAATTCTTGGGGGTGCTAATGATTCAAATCCCTTGAATTTACAGTCAACCTTGTTCTATACTTTGGGTCAAGTTAGGCACACTAATGTAATAGTTGGGAAAGTCTATAAAAGCAAATACCTTGGCGTTGATATGCTCAATAACTCTTTGAAATTAGTTTGTAGTAATTTTGTAAATTCAACATTTTTGTCACTAGACCAGGAGTTCTTTCGCACAAAATTAGTTATTCCAAAATATACAAATACAATACAAGCAAGTAGACTAATTCATAAGGAAATTCTTCGTTTAAAATACAGACATGACTTTCTAAACTATATTAAAATTAAAAATAATGACCAGTGTAAAGTATGCAGTAGGGTCAAAAATTGTTACATTGATAATTTTACACAGACGGACTTCGAAACTTCATCAAGGCGTTCCTTAATAGTTACAAAAAGTATTAGCACTCAGACTAATGATGACTTAGGAAATTGTGATGACTTTTTTCGTGCCTGAAGGGTACAACCACTCTCGAAATATGCTGCCTGTGTCTGAAACCTTTAATAACTACATCTCTCTCAATATTTATCTTCAGAATTTATGTGGTGTAAGTAACAAAAAAGAGGAATTAGAAGTTTATCTGCATGATATTAATGTCGAAAGTCACTACTTGTGCATAACGGAACATTTCTTGAACATGGAGTCAGCTCATCAATTCAACATAAATAACTATAAAATGGTGTCGTTAAATACAAGAAAAAACAAAACTAGGGGTGGTAGCCTCATTATGAGTAGAAACGATATTGATTGTGAAGAGGTACTTTTTTGTCAAAAAATATATAAAATCGAAAGCTTTGAATTGTGTGGTGTCAAAGATATAAGCACTAACATTCACATCTTCTGCTGTTACAGAAATCCTATAGATAAAAATTTTGAAACATTTTTATCTAAGTTGGAACAATTATTAGAACACTTCTTCAACAAAAAGTGTATTATCTGTGGAGATTTCAACATTGACTTGCTCAAACGTGACAAGAAAACTTCGATTTTTTTGACATTACTGATATCATACAACTTTAGACCAATTATAAATGAACCAACATATAAACGTAACAATGCGCAATCATCTTTGGATAATTTTTTGACGAATTTACCGGAACACGTTATCAAAGACCAGTTTGTTGATCACAATTTTTTAGCTGATGGACATGCAGCGTTATTCTGTCAATTAACAACTGAAACAGTAAAGCCTAAAGGTGACCAAGACTTTATAAATATAATAATTAGACAGTTTAATAACAGAAATTCAAAAAGTTTTAGACAGCGTATTCTAAATATAAATTGGGTGGAAGAAGGCATAAATAGCTTTTTAAAGAAAATCGGACAAATTTTCCGCGCTAGTTTCAAAAAGAAAACAAAACGAATAAATTTTAAGAAAGTTCAAAAATTGTCATGGGTAACAAAAGGAATTCGAGTGTCGAGTAAAATGAAGCGATTTCTGCTTCAAGATATTAACAGTATGACTAGTACGGGTACAACATATACGAAATCATACATTAGAATATTTAGACTTGTATTAAAAAAAGCTAAGCGCATGGCAGTCAGTAAAGAATTAACCAAGGCAAACAAATCTACAAAAGCTATTTGGCAGGTAATAAACAGAAATAGAAACACGAAATCAAAACGAGAAGGTAATAAAAACATACTGCTTAAAATTAATAATACAATTGTATCAGATCCCCAGCAAATAGTAGACATTTTCTCGAATACTTTCGACAGTGCG
>NWSH02000050.1:4745058-4757495 GCA_002382865.2 Heliothis virescens | reverse complement strand
TTGGTATCGAGCAACTAAAATTGGTATATTACTCGCTCGTTGAGTCAAAACTTAGGTATAGTACCACTTTATGGGGAGGTAGTTATGCGTACAATATAAATACAGCTTTCATTATTCAAAAAAGGGCCATAAGAACCATGATGCGAATTCCACAGTGGGTATCGTGTAAGGAATACTTTAAAGAACTTCAGATCCTAACGGTCCCTTGTTTATATATTTTGATTCTTCTAACTGATCTCATGAAAAAGCTGCAGATTTTTGAAACACTAGAGGAAAGAAGTAAGAGGGAAGCGACTAGGCGTAAGGACTTAAAACATAACATACAACCTCATCTTAAAATAGTGAGTCATGCAGCAGGTTATCAATCTGTTAAACTGTTTAATAATTTGCCAGTACACTTGAAGACAATTTACAATTTAAATCAGTTTAAGCAGCATTTAAAATCTTTTTTGGTAGAAAAGTGTTACTACACCCTTGATGAGTTTCTTAGTGACACATACACGTAGAATAAATTGGGCTTACTTTGTTTTTTATTTTTTTTTTAACATTTTGTGTGGTTTTTACGAAATAATTAATTTTTGACATGTTTATGGAAATAGTACGTAAGTAAATTTGTAATTTTTTTGCAATTATTATTTTTGTTTATTATGTTTTCATTCTTGTATTTTATATTTTGGTGTAAATTTTCGATACAATGTAAAAATTGTTACTGAAATAAATGAAATGAAATGAAATTAAAAAACTATATTAACAAGTGTACTTTAATAGTGTCAAATCAAATCTGGTTATATCAACATGGGAATTTGTAGGTTAATGTCATAAAAATATATGTGAGATCGTCACTTTTAACGACATCATAATTTTTATTAAGTAATGGAAAGTACCCTTTTAGAGCTCTTATCATATAAATAAACAGGCTGTGTACTTCCTGAGAACTTGCCAATCTCACCAAAAATGTGTGAATCTACCACGACATAATTTAGTTAATTAAATACGGCTGATTGTTCATAGATATCAATCAACTAGCTCCAAGGTTGTCTATGGGCTGTCCACAACTTGCCATTACAATGTCCAATTAAACTGACTAACAAACTTCAGTTAAGTAAACGGTTCAAAACTTGGTCAGTTAAATATGACTTTCAAAGTCATAGGAACTTTCTAAGGTTATTTCAGACGTCACTGACTCATGGCGAAGGAAAACAACATTGACCACACCTCTGTTGCAAGTTAAACGCATTATAAAATTTGAGGTTTTAATAGTTCTAAATTAATGTGAGCAATTAAACTCTATTTGGAAATTACTGTCTATATCATATATTTGTGCTGTTCAAGTGGTGTGGCAAATCTTTTAATAGATAAAAATGTAATGGTCTGTCAGAATATAAAATAGTTAGGTGTTTTAACTGTTAGTATTCAGACAGTGTGAAAGGTGTCTGTCGCATCAAAACAAATGTAATGACGCACAAAAACTAGTTTTTAGGTTACAGTGATAGTTTTCGTTGACAGCTTTAGTGCATAAATGCAATTCAATTATGTTGTGTGCGTAAAACATAAATGATGGCGGTTCAGATTATGCTAACAAACTGTTCCAAAAATCACTTCCTCATGTTAAGTAAACCCACGTATTTTGTATAAATTGTGTAATTTTTCAGACTTAATTAGATTGCATTGGTTATGTTATAGGATTGAATGACGTCAATCGAATTTGACTCAAGGGTAAGTGGGTGGGCGGCGTTAGAGAAACCATTCCAAGCATACACGCACTGTCTTATGTGGTCTAGTCTGCCATTATTCACAGATTTTAATCTTTTAACGACTGTTTCTATGATAACAAGCTTTGGTCATACCTTCGAGGTACCGTGGGCGTAAAATTGCGTAATACTATTTATAACATGTAGATCCATAAATCATTTTAGTTTAGGACATTTTATGGAAGTGACATATCTTAAAAAGTACATATTTATATAACTAACACATAATTAGCGGCAGGCCCATGAGGAAGGCGTAATAACGCATTTGATACGGAATTAACGAAGGTGCCTATGAATTGAAATTACAATATTTACTTTAAATAATTTACGCAATTTGACCCAGGGACTAATTAGAGCGAGTTATTAAATGCTTATCATATCGCTTTGGATCACAACACTATCATTAATTACGTATTCCTTTATTTAATTTAAACACAGATTTTAGGTTAATCGGGCTGACGACACCTTTGGAATACGTGAACGGCAGTTAACTGTTAACTATAAATGGTGTTACTTATTTTTTGCAAAGTTAGGAAGTATTATGTCACAAATGGTGATTAATTCAAAATTTATTCACGTGTTTATCCGAGTTCTGAATGCAATAAATTACAGCCAGTTTTATTGAACTGGTTTGCGGATGATAATCATTTGATTTTTGATGTTTAGCTAGTATGCTGGCTATAATCTAGTACCGAAGTGTAAGCACTGTAACTGGCGAGCTTCTAAAAACAAAAGAAAAGTATGTTCCAATTTTTATTTCAGACCTGCCTATGTAAAGTACCCAGCTGATGTTTGGTTCATTATTGTGCTTAATCTGCTAAACAAACAAAGCAAAGTGCAACTCCTTTGTATAAGAAGCGGCACCCAGCACCTACATGACGTCGTGCCAACTCCAAGGTACTTCTATCCATAAAACAATAATTATCTATTCCATTACACCATTGATCGCCTCTCATACTCATAAATATAAGCCCAACTCGTAAGTGTTTCCTACTTAGAAGGTCTCGTAAGGAATGGTACACGGCCTCGTGGGAAATCAACTTCTTAATTGTAACAAGGTAACCATGACATAATAATAACTATTGCACCATAATTTTGGTGAAACTTTATTTAACTATTGGGACGCGGAAAGTCGAAAATTTATTCATAATTATTAGGCATTTGTATTAACGTAATCCATGGATTGGATGTTAAAGATTGTTTTAATAAGATGGACTGACGTGATTCCGAAACTTTTGGATATTAATGGAAAGAAATTAAACCATTTTTGGTGTGCCATTAGTATTGAAATGCGAGCAACATTCCGTAACACGAGGAAGATGATTAAGTTTCGTGTATATTGATATAGTTCGGTAATAGTTGGCACTTTTCTAACTGCACCACTTTCACAAAGCATTAATTAGCGGGCTTTTTCTTTTTCTGACACTTTTGGAGTAGGTACTGTATCTCGAGATGTCAACATAAGCAACGCCCACTGCACCACAACTATGGCCTACTAAGTAATTACGATTGCATCAGTTACAACGAAGCCGGACGGACGTTAGATCCCAGTTAGTTATTATTAACATACACAGGAGGTCGCTCCATATCCCCTTGATATTTGACTAGTTACTGCAATTTTTATTTGCGTAAAAAATATTTAGATTAATTGCGCCGAAGATTTAGTAACTTTTACTCAGTATGACGCACGTTAAGCTTGATCTATGCCGCCACAAATTGAGAAATAGAAGGTCAAAATAATTTTACTTTCAGAATGAACGTAGTATTTTTGTAAGAGCTAGTTTTCAACGGATGTCATCTGACGTTGATTTTGCCCGTGCTATAATTTTATGGTAATTTTTTTTAATTATTAGCTGATGCTTTTTTGATGTATTTGTCTCAGTGGTACCTTCCTTTCACGTCAGGTTTTTTCCAAGTTTATGACATGTTCCTTACACAATTGAAGTGTATGGATAAGTATTATCTATTATTTTACCTATTTTACTGGTGGTTAATGACTGTTTTTTTTTGTATGTCTAATTAAAATATGTGTATCTATATTAGCAAAAACACGTAGTTGAAGCTCCAAAAATACTATGTGAATGAAATCTCCAATACACACATTTTTGATTTTTATTTATTACTCTTATCTAATTTCATAAATAACTGTCAATTACATAGCTATAAATGTTTGCATTAAGATGTAACATATATAATATAAAAAAAACAAACACAACAAATATATTTCTTCTTACACATCTATATGTGTAATTGTGACGTAATTGGCACTCCCACGCATCATTAGTTTAGAAAGCGTTTATTTTAAAATTAAAATATATAAACCAAGTAACTTCTATCTTATTTTAGTTAATTAAATTAGGCTTGGGAAAAATATAGATTTCGTAATTAGACCTTTAAAACATTGCTTCAAGTGTCAATTCGATTTATTTGATTAGCTGACCAGGTGATATCTGATATCAAAGGTTGTATTTATACGGCCGATTTGGTGCGTTCAAAGTGAACTCGCGGTTGCTTTGAGCGGGGGAAAACTATGTAAGAATGCGAAAGAAGGTCATATTTTTTTTGTGGTGAAATATAACGATGGAAATTATCATAAAAAGTGGTTCATATTTCTCTATTTTTTTATGGTGTAGTGATGTTTTTCTTCCGCTGACACAATATACAGAAAATCCCTTTTATGCAAATTATCTACTTATTTATTATTCTGCTGTCGCTGTATTGCACTATATCTAAGTAGGTATTTCGTCAGTTTTTGTTTGTATAAATTATTTTATTTCCATATTTCGTCATCTAGACTTCATCTCCAGTTTTATTTTTTACTAGCCGTTTTCCCGCGGTTTCACTCGCATCCCGTGGGAATTACTGCCCGTACCCGGATAAAATATAGCCTATGTCACTCGTGGATAATGTAGCTTTCGAATGGTGAAAGAATTTTTAAAATCGGTCCAGTAGTTTTTGAGCCTATTCATTACAACCAAACAAACAAACAAACAAACAAAGTTTTCCTCTTTAACAAACAAACAAACAAAGTTTTCCTCTTTATAATATTAGTATAGATTTAGATTACAATTTAATTTGTCATAATTTTCATAGTTTGTACACTTATCTGCGACATTTCCCTCATAACATAGATATGTCTTGGTATGCTAATTAAATATAAAGTGAGGGTTACCAAGAATTAGCAATAAATATATTTTTAAAATAGACGAATTGTAGCTATAAACCGCAAATTTTGTTAATGCAATCCAGCTAGAACTGTGAAAATGTGGTCCAATCAGGTCTCATTAGACAGCTCATCAGCATCAATATTGCTCTTCTTTTGAATAATGTATATTAAGCTATATTAAGAAATAGCGGTATTCTGGCATTAGAATAAAATTGTAATGTTGCCCCAAAATGGTTGTTACAAAGCAGCAATTGTCAGAACACACATAAGGAGGTGAAAATCTAGTTTAGCAAGAGAAACAATAAAAAAGTGTAATAGTTCACCGGCCCCGCCCTGTTCACGTGCATATTATTTAACAACTTTGTTATGAAATCAGGTAGTAGTCTGAATAAAGTATGCTACTTATTTGATCAGACCCTTAATTAAGATTTAATAATCTGTCTATCTGTACATATAATTAAACATTATGTGTTTGTTTATACACACTAATCATCGTCGGGACTACTGAACGATTTGAATAAGCTCGAGACTAAGCAACGCTTGGTGCGGTCGGTCCGTGGATGGCTGACCATCTAGTCATAACGAGTTCTTCCGTATTTCGGAAGGCATGATAAACTGGTGGGTCCCGGCTGTCATTTGACCATCTTTGGCAGGGTAGTCAGAAGCCAGAAAATCAGACAACCAGTCTTACCAATGGGTATCGAGTTACCCGGGTGACTGGGTTGTGGAGGTCAGACAGGCAGTCGCTCCATGTAAAACGCTGGTTCTCAGCGGTATCCAGTTAGACTGGAAGCCGACCCCAACAGAGTTGGGAAAAGGCCAAGCAGATGATGATAAACATTACACCATTCCTTATTTTCGATAATACCGGAACTACTTAGGCATACAGCATACAGACAAAGATCAGCATGAACTGCATAGAAATGGAACGTGAATTAGCAGCTGATAATTAATTGATCACTGATAAGTAGCGGTAATGAGATGTTACGCATTGTATGTGTTCGCGGAATGCTGTTTTTCTTATGTGCATGTTATTACGAGCTGGGCGTGGTTACTGATAGCGCGCTGCAATTGTTTGGGTTCCGTGCCCATGAAAACTATACGAGTGAGTTTCATAACTCCAGTCTTTTGTTTTTTTTTCTTATTATACTATACTATGTTATATACTTACGTTTTCTAGTGGGACTCGAAAAGTTAGGAATATTTTACCTGAAATTCTAAAGCTAATTAACATAAACTTTAAGCTTCCATGCATAAATTACGTGCGACAGGGATAGATTCATCAAGGTAGAGAAGAAGAAGACTCCCTGTCGGAACCAGTGCGGTACTGCTCTGGTAGGACCCATGTTGCTGCGTCCAGCCGTGCCGACAACGCTACTGTACGTGTCCAGGTTGCACCACTCCACGAAGGTTGAGGAGGTGGTGGAGTACATGCGTGTCAAGACGAACTGGACTTTGAGGGTCGAGAGGTTGGAGCCGCGTCACAACACGAACTTCAAGTCGTTCGCGGTGCGAGTTCCGACACATCATCTCGACAAAGGAAGAATTCTGGCCAAAAGGTGTTGTGTACCGCGCGCCGGTTTCGTGGCCGCCTACATGACACCAGTCAGCGAAACACGAGGCCGACACTTCGTGTGCAGTAGTTTTAGTAATAGTTTATATAATTTTATGTATTAGTTTATAAGTATTGTTATGTATATGTGTATTAGTATTCTATGGGCCCTAGTTGCCTGAAATAAAGGTATAAATAAAAAAAAAATTGCCCAACCGATTGAGATGGGGTTTGGTGTGGAGGTAGGCTTTTTTAGTGCGGGATGTGGACGAAATTACGAAATCTAAAAAGTTAAACTACTCCATAAGGTTACCTGCGGAACCACTTGACATTAGTAGTTACCGACATTGTTGATTACCAGTTTAGCAGCTTATAGGAAATTTAAATATTATGCATCGCTGTTATCACAGTTATGTATGTAATCAGAACCTACTTTTTATTTCGATTTAATCAACTCGGTCGAAAACGGTCGTTGAATGGCCGTTTACTTTGGTCATCGCGTCGGTGGTTCATTTTCCCTTGAAAATTACCTATAAGCGGCCGATAAGGGTACTACAAAAATCAGCCATAAAATATGCAATTTTAGCTTAGACTTAGGTTATGAACCTCTAGAAACGGTATGCCGATAAGAAGAGGAACGTAAGAGGTACGCAAGGTTTGACATCAAACATTACAGTTTGACGCAAGCACTTTGCATAATTTTGTTAATTCGTTCAGCGTGATATGTAACGCCCATTAGACTGATTGCATGTAAAATGCATCACAGACGTGTGCAAAATGCAGGAAATCTATGCGGCTGTGGTGGTTTCCAGAGAAATTGTGCTTGGTCAGGAGAATTGGTCAGACGGTAATCCAATGGTGATTACAGTCAACGATTAAGTTAGTTCACGCGGAAGACGGTGATTTGTGCCTAGTGTCGATTGAACCTCGCATTTTGTAGTACTTAATGTTAAGTAACAGATTTGATCTCATTCATTCTCATGATTATTTGTTTTGCAATTTATCATGCTAATGTATATGTGATTTGTATGCATATATGCATGTATGTAATTGGTGGATTTGATGGGCGAAAGTTATTAGAGGCGACCGATTTGTAGTGAATTTTACTTGTCAAATATATCACTAATATGGAGACACATTTTTTTTAAGCAGATGGTATCCTCACTAACTACAATAAACCAGCAAAATTTTGCCATCCAGTCTCATTATAATAACAAATACAACCGCATTATGGACTTGTTTGCGGATATATTTTGACTGTCTAGACCCAGATTTTTACATCAATAGTGTCTATAAATTGATCCGAAGTGTTTATTTTAGTTTTTTATTCGTTTTTGTTCTATATTTGTATGCTTTCCGAAGTTGAGTAAGCATTATATAAATATCTGCGTCTAAAATTGACGCTCATTACGGCGACCATCTGCTTTCTAATCAACGAATACTTCTGTTTTGTGGCCATTCGATTTAATCAAACCTTAGAAACACCGTCAAAGTCACTGATCGAAAAACTTAATGAAACAAATGATTTCTTTGAAATAATCTTTCGAATAATGATACAGTTGGTATGAGCTTAAGTCGGCGATGGTGATGAAACTGAATGTTTACTTTGTGGCGGAATAAACGGCAATTATTTTAAAATGCTGGCTTAATACTTATTTGCATTATAAATTGCTTTCTTACACAAAATTGGAATGTCTAATTTGACTTTCATATTGACTTCCAAGCCGCTACGGTGGTAGTGGGTGGTTGAGTATGGTCAGTTAAGAATGTACCTCAATGCTGTAAACATGTGAAATATGGTGGGAAACTTTTGTTTCTGATTGTACTTCGTTGGCAACCATATTCTAATACCATTAAATATATCCACTGAAATAAGCAGGAACTACATACTGCTCACTAGAATGCAATTTGTTTGTTCAGTTATCTACATAAATAACAAAAGTCATAACCGTTCTCAATAAAAATATTGGGATCACATAAAAACTCATAATCTCAGGGATGAACTAACGCCGCGAATTTTGATCACCGATTAATCATTGTTTCGATTTTATTGTTCACCGATCTTAAAGTTAAATGTCGTCTACAGATCAAACTTCCAATAAAAAAATACATTGCAAGTTAAATAAAGGCTTTTAATAATAATAAATCATGTTCCGATCTCAGACGATTTCTGTTGAAATAATTATACTTACATAAATTTATTTGATTTGATCTTATGCGATAAGCTAATCTTATGGACGTTGATAATGATCTATGTGAGATATTGGTTTATTAATGAGCATTAAGATAAAATGATAAATTATTTATTTATATTTGTTTAATATTCTAGCTGCGATTTTGCACTCTTATCTTGTTGTGAATGAAGATGACAATATTTCCATAAACTACGGCTAATTATATTGTTCTTTGATTTGATTTTCATAATAGGAATTTATTTCATATACCTATAAAAGTTTTTTTAAATGTTTTTTTACTCGTTCATCCTTATCCTATCAGATTCGACTGATCACTTTATTTCATATGCCTGATAATCTTTTTTTTTACTAAATCGTAATACCTATATGTCAACATGCCATGATTAGTCCAAAATCGTAAATTATACTAATGCAAAAACTGCACCAAAAATATACAGAAGTGAACATCATCAATAAATATGGAAGTATTTTTATACCTATGCTAGTCTATCTAGACTATAAAATAGATTTCTACAATTTTATGTTTATTTACATATTACATAAAAAAAAACTGTATTCTATAATTAAATAAATGGTTATTGATATCGCGTGTTTATGGCTCTTGTTTCAACGCGCGGTTAATAATGTAAAATTGTAAATTGGGACTAATAAAATCAAGATTTACCACTGCGTCGGAGAAATTGGATATTTTGGTGTTTCTTGCAATCAAACAAAAGACAACTCCACCTTTATCATGTTTCAGTAATTATAGTCGTATAATGGTATCACTAGTTTATGTTCTCAACTTTATGTGCCTGCAATTAATGCAATTAGTTTGAGGAACTAAGTGCGGTTTGCAGAGGTACATACCAGAGTGGCTCAAATTTTATTTTATGGTAAGTAATCAAAAAATTAATATTGCATTTTTATTTTTGAATTAATGTGCCATATTTTGTTAATTTACGAGTATCCATCAAGGATAATAAAACAATTTGCTTCGTCTTAATTAATAAATATCTATATCTATATCTATACATATAATAAAACAGTAAAAAAATCGTGTCTGTACATTTCATATTTTTACAAAACAAAATATGTAGGGTTATTAGAAATTGAAAGAAGAGTAAGAATTCGAAAAAAAAATTTTGTCTGTTTGTATGTTTGAATGTTTGTTTGTTTGTTTGTCTGTTTGCACACGCTAATCTCAGGATCCACTGGACGGATTTAGATGAAACTTGGCAGACATATAGCTTATATATCAGAATAACATATAGGCTATATTTTTTTTGGAAATTCGCTCTTTAAGGGGGTAAAAAGGAGGGGGTAAGTTAGTATGAAACTCCGTCAGTTTTGAAGCTAATTCGATTAAAATTAATATTTGGCTATTTGGTTAGAAATTAAGAATGACGCAATAAGGATTTTTGGAAATTCTGCCTTAACGGGGGTGAAAAAGGGGGGTAAGTGTATATGAAACTCCGTCAGTTTTTAAGCTACGGTGTGGCTGTTTTTCACACGGATTGCTTTATGCTTATGTAGCTTTCTCAGTGTTCACTTTTACCGATAGATGGCGTTGTCCATACATTCTAAAAAGGCAGTCAATGCAATGCAATGGTATGGTATGATAAGTCTGAAACATCTCGAATCGTCTCGCGCAACCCGTCATTTCCCCGGGCTCTTAGAATTCGACATCAGACGCTTAAGATCTTTCATTTTGACGATCCGTTATCGCTGGCATAAGCGACATGTTCCGCGTACGAAGTCGCGGGCAGAAGCTAGTGCTATATAAAACGATTAAAATAAGTTGACCTCTATCATTTGTTTATGTGATTTATATAAGTACTCTTGTTAGATATTATGTTTCCACATAATATCTCACACCAGTATTAACAAAATAAATATAAAAAATAAGTTCAAAAACTAAAACCCGACTACTGAAATATCGCGCTCTAAAAAGCAAAAAACAAGATAATATGCATTAATGTGTTACATAAAATACTAATCATAAGGATGTTAAGATAGTAGCCGTAGTCGTATGCCACTATGTTATTGATTTAGGGATGTTACTTTTCACTAAAGGCCAGGCGTCAGCTCTCAATAGGCTCATCTAAAAATGGTTGAACGGTTGAGATTGACGGAGTATTTTAAATAACACAGTGTGTTGTTTTGTTACTATTGGTGGCATACGACTACGGCTACTATCTTAACATCCTTATGATTAGTATTTTATGTAACACATTAATGCATATTATCTTGTTTTTTGCTTTTTAGAGCGCGATATTTCAGTAGTCGGGTTTTAGTTTTTGAACTTATTTTTTATTTTAATAATTTTGGAGACTGCGCAACCTTTCTAATTCCTCTAGAACTCGTGAATCATGAGGGCACTTTATTTGTTATGATCCAAGGCACAAATAAATAAACCATCTATAGACCTGAGCCTACTATGATGTTTTCATTCTCCAGAAGGCGCCACATACAATATTTACCTACAATATTTATATTTTTGAAATGTGCTAATTAAGCCCTTTCTTTTGATATGCAACACGGTACCTTATGATGACATTTTTTTTTAAGTTGACTACTTAATGTCCTCTAGAGGGCGCCACAAGAATATTTTTGTAATTTTACATATCCTATAACCAGCGGACGGCCAAGACGCTTCTAATGATATCTCATTTGTTAAATTACGATTAGTAGCTTAGAAGTTATGAGGGAACCGATGAACATACATACATACATACATACATACATACATACATACATACATACATACAAACAGGTCAAAATCATAACCCTCCTTTTCGCTTCGCCCTAGTCGGGTAAAAATGACATTAAATTATAAGTTTTCTATCGTGGCCGTTCTATACAGATATTTGCATAAGTAGTATCTATAACCGCAGATAAACGTATCTCTGTACATTATAATTTTCAAGTCAACAGTATGCGGTCTTCCAGCAAAAACTCCAATACTCATACATTTCTGCAATAACAGTTCTGCATCAAACGTGTTTAGCATACCACTGCACTTCTAAGTTCAAGTTCAACTGACTTAGTTAATAGGCCCGTATTAATTGTCAAGTCAAAGTATCATGCTAATATAGCAACGTTTTTGCGGTTCCTTTTATTTTCAGTCCAGCATTCTTGGGTGAGGTGGACTCCTATTTAGGAAACTCGTCAATGTTTCCAGTCTTGGGCCCTGGTGTCGCGTGCCTAGGAATGTGGTGACTGCATTTTTTGATTCTATTGGGATTGCTTTGGACAAGTCTTTTTTCAGCGGTGTGCCATCAAATATAAATTACTTACTGCTTTTTTATTTGGGTTGTTGTAAACTATTGTATGTATGCACCTACATTCTATGAATAAAGTATTTAAACGGTATGTACCTATGGTACATAATACACACATCAAAAGTGTCTAGGGATCAAGCATTTTTATGCGGATTTCTTGAGATTGAGATGTGGCTTTGTAATAAATTTATGATTTTATAAATTCATATGGATCCTTTTTGGTGTATTTCATAAATTGAATCAGGAACTGTGAATCAAATTCGAGTAAAAGATGAAAATCAGCTGTCAATATTTTCCCTATAAAAACATACAACGCATNATTACACACATCAAAAGTGTCTAGGGATCAAGCATTTTTATGCGGATTTCTTGAGATTGAGATGTGGCTTTGTAATAAATTTATGATTTTATAAATTCATATGGATCCTTTTTGGTGTATTTCATAAATTGAATCAGGAACTGTGAATCAAATTCGAGTAAAAGATGAAAATCAGCTGTCAATATTTTCCC
>NWSH02000050.1:4731282-4744958 GCA_002382865.2 Heliothis virescens | reverse complement strand
AGGAGAAAAGTTATTGCAAAAATATATGTTGATCCCTAGACACTTTTGATGTGTGTAGTTTTTTTTTGCAAATACAATTTAAGTTCACATCTATGAGGAATTACTGTAGAAAAACTGTGTACTGTAGTTGTTATAAATGGTACTTAAGTATTTTGTTTCAAATATTTTAGGTACATACAACAGGGCTCAACCAAAAACTACAACAGTCGATTGATGTATAAACCAATTGAAAACTGTAAGAAATTGATATTTTGTTATATCTCAAATAAATACTTTTCTAATACATTCATGGGCACCCTACCAACAGAATCTATTAAAACACTTGTCTAAAAATAGACATAGGCATTGTGGTCGTCCAGCATTTTGATCTTGATAGTTGATTTTTAATGCCCATCTAAATACGCGGGTGTAAATATCGATAAATACTCGTCTGCGTTGAAATAAATAACATATTGTAAACATTGAAACTGCTGTAATTTTCGAAAATATCTACTTGAGAAATAATCGTCGTTCAGTAAAATAAGTACCTAGACATGCTCATTCTTTATTTCATTGCAAATATTCTAAATTATAGAGCATGAAATTTTAATAACTATTTCGTTTGGTTGAAATGAGAATCAAAGTCGAGTCGACCAGTCGAACAGAGCCGACATTTCACTGCGGAAATGCAAATAGCAAACAGTTTTGAATTCATGTTGCTCGGTTGAATATGTTAGGCGTTAAAGTTTTACAATGCGGTAGCAACGTAAACAACATTTTGGGGATTTTACGTTTAAGATACATATTCATGAATATACTTGGCGTTTTTACATCAAAGGATGTTAATTAAGTATTTTTACATACAATGAAGCTTCAAGGTTTTTTCACGGAATTCTGTATAATCAGGGTTGGGCAGTATTTGAATTACTTGTAATTAAAATACGTAATTGAAATACAAATACGTATTTGGTATTTGTATTTCAATTACTTCCTTAAAATGTAATTTGTAATTCGTATTTCAAATACCTGACAACGAAGTATTTTGTAATTAGTATTTCAAATACTTGAGGCTTCAAAATACATTTTAACAATAAAATACATTTAAACTTCATTTAGCGATCGTGGGTGTGAGTGCGAGGCGAGAGTGCAATGATGGTAAAGCAGCTATTAGAGTTGGCAACACTGCACTTGTTATCGGAAAAGCGGTTTTTGAAAAATCAACAAAATTAAAATTTCATTCACTTGGTTCAGTATTTTTTATGTTATGAATGAGCATTTTTCGCTTATTGTTTACGTGACCAACAAAGATTTCTCATGTCAGAAAATTAGGTACCTATTGACAAGAATTTGGGTTAAATTTTTGAACTAACAAAGGGTCAAAATGTTGGTTATTTTGTTTTTAAGTCATTCATCATTCATTGTGTGATGGTTTTTGAAGGCGGGTTTTTTTTTTAATAGTTTTAGTAATTATGTAATTTGTATTTTGTATTTCAATTAAAAATGGCTAAAATACTGTATTTTGTATTTTATATTTCAAATACCTTACCTAAAGGTATTTTGTATTTCAATTAAAGCAAAGCATGTACAGACAACAGCACATCAAGTTACCATAATCTGTCAAATTTCTGTAATAGATTCTCAACCTTATCACAATGGAGGTAGGTTAATGTTCGATTGGTAAAATTTGACAGATTCGTATACGTTGACCTGCTGTTGTCTGTATTTTGCCCAGCCCTGTGTATAATCAGTTGTAAAGTGCTTTGTTACAATCATATCAAATATTAGATTTAGATTTTAAAATCTACACATGATTGAAATTTGTATTAAGGTATTGCTACAAATATTCAATTAGACTTATCGCGTATTATGAACAGATCCTTCTTCACTTATATCCCGCAGCGTTGTATCTTCTTACCACATTCGTATTCCCAATAAATCACATGAATTTTTCATAGCCATCCATTTTCAAGGGGTCTTGTTTATGCTTTCCAGTGGTACATGCATTTAAATTGGATTTTAGCCGTCGATAACCACTTTATATAATAGAGTGCAATCAATGCCATTTCAATGCCATTTCTAGTCCAATTTTTCATTACTGCATAGTTGTGACATCAAGAAAACCGTTTATTTAGCTCACGCTGAGTGAAATGTAAGAAATAAGAAGCAAGACATCCAATAAAACTTTTTTTTTGTAAAAGATAAATTGCTCTAATGAATATGTACGTGTCTGCACATTACAATGCGTCAAAGTATAATCACACAATTTCCCTTATCATGAACGGTTAAAAAGAGAATAATGACATGAGACAGGATAATATTATTTTATATCGATAACATCTCACCTCTGTTGCAGACAAGTGCGACTACCATTGAGTAACAAAAAGTAAATGAGGATCGAGTTTCAGCCGGTCTCAGTTATTTTAATGGTTCACAAACGATGGGATTTCATATTCCGTTTACTGTACTTTAATTGTAATAATAATTAAATAACTTGAGCGCTATTTACACTCATTGTATATCCCCAAACTCCTATTATAAGTGGATTATTTTGTATTTGTTTTGACTCGTTTGCAATTTGTTGGTGGAACGTTATGTACTTACTTTAAAAAGTGTTTTGTGGAATTTATTAATGTTTCCTAAATAACTAATTAAACGTTAACTTTATTCATTTTTATACTCTTTAAAGATGGTATAGTGAACCATAAAAAGCAGTTTAATATTATGTCGTCCTCACGATAAGGCACAAACGAACAACATATTATAGAGGCTTGCGATTTAGATGACGCATGCGCCGGCTCTTTTCAGATTGTGAGGTGTGTTAATTTCAGTGATTGCAATGTTTGGGGGCATAAGCTTGTATTTAAGAATCTAATTGTGTTTTGAAATCAATGTACTGTAATACTTGAATAGGTTTAATTTTCGTAAAACTAACTAATAATTGCCAAGCTTAGCAATGGGCTATCCCATGATTTTTCTTGCTTGTGAAAAATATCTGCAAAAATGGTCAAATTCTTATTGGTTTTAAATATTTTAGATAAGTTTTTGTTAATAAACAAAGAAACTCCTTTGTTCTCATACATACGAGTATGTCATGTTTTAGTGCAATGCGTGTTGTCTGAAAAAGTGTTTTAATCTTCAGTAATACTGAAAACGTGATATGCTTTACAACTTTTTATTTATATTTGCTTCTAATTTTATGCCAAGCTATTTTAGCAATTTGTTACATCCAAATCTAATTTAAAGGGGGTCATTTATGAATTTATTAATTTAATAAACTTAGATTCCCCCATACATTCGTTCGTATAGAGGGTTTTAATTATTGCAGGATTTCTTAACTTTTTCCTATGGCCGTAAGTCGAAGAGGTCGGTTTATAGGGTTGAGCCACGTGCCTGTCTGTTGGCCAGCAGATGTCCCGTGACACCTGCCCTTGCCACCTCGCCCATCACTTTCTGATCTACACCAATCACCATACACCCATCCCTTTCTAGTTGTGCTTATTTTTATATAATTTATACAAAGTGACGGTAACTAGAATGGACCCGAGGCGGTTATAATGACCAGTACCTACCTCAGCTGTGTTATTAATTGCGTAGTTAAGTACACAGGTTAAGTACCTAGTGTTTGCGACTCCTGAGTTTCTAAGTTGTCCTTACGTGTGACCAGCCGATCGGGTTCTATTTACATAAGTAAACATTAGCGCACTGCAAAAAGACAAAGAAGCCTCTATATTTACGAAGTTCATCAGAGATGATGCGAACCATTTATCTAGTTGAAGATATACGGGCATTGGCTCTTATAATTACTGTTAGTAGCAAGTCTTTATCTGTAGATTTAAAAGTATTCGGAAAAATACCCTTAATATTTTTATCTAGCACTAGATATCCTATGCTTTGTTGCACGTGCTTTGTATAAAAATGGTACTGGCGTAAGATTCATGCATGTAAACTGGTCGGGTACTTTAGCCTGGCCAGTTTTCCATCGGAAGAAAAACCATCAACGTAGAAGGATGTATTACATTAAATAAGTGTGAATTACCATTAACCTGTTTATCGAAGTGTTATTGTCCGACAGTTCATTCATTCAAGTTTAAAGGAATATATTGCGACAAAGAAATAATACGTTAACCGAATTGTGTCTTCCTTATTGCCTAAGGAAGTTGGAACAAGAAATAACTTTTTTCCAAGAGATTCGCGGCTAATGAGAAGTATCATGACTGACATTTATTACCGAATGCAATGTTCGTCATTCGTTATTATAATTGTGCGGCAGAAGATTTGTTTCACTGCCAATTTGTATGTATGTATTATAGGTAGGTATGTGTAGACAACGTGTTCGTTACAGTTCATTCGTAAATATTGGTGCCAAGAATGAACTTCTCCAAATTGAAATATATGTAAAAATTGGTGGAAAAGTCTTTAACTTAGGAAATAAAACTATACCTCGTATAGCTATGCGAGGTTTTTATTTGCTTCTGACTTATGTAAGCACCCTCGCGCTATGTGCTTTCCCTTTCCATTGAAGGACATCGTGCCTCAATCATAATAATTTAGGTGTTTCAAATCTCGAGCATCGCTACAGACATTGTCGTCAGTGTTGTGAAAGGAGGTATTTAATTTTTAATTAGATACACTTAGCAGATTCCTGGGATCTGAGCGCAGTGATCGACTCTCGAGCAAACCCGACTGCGTACGCGCAGGTGCAACTGTTATTCCATTAAAATTTAATACAGATGTCGCGTGCGCCGCCTTTTTACTTCACGACGCTCCATTATAATTAAAGAATATTATTTTGTCGTAAAACTGTGGCAGCGCGCGTTTGCTCGCGACCGCCACGCGCCGTAAACGCTATTGGAAGCAACGGGACTTTCGGGATGTTATGATATTATTTATTTATAGAAGGTTTAATAACATGTGGAACCGGTTGCAGCAGCTCCTAAGACAATGTGGGATAAGTGGATACTTTGACTGCGCGCGTGAGTGACGGGTAACGTACTTAAACCTAAAGGTTTCTTGACTCTTGCATTTTTAATTTTTTCCTGATAAACTTTATAGATTAAGTAATTATAAAAGATTCAAGATATTTTGAGGCACGCGAAGGAAGACAGGATTAAGAAGTTCATTATGAAGGGAATTTGTGATTTTAATTTAAGATTGTTGTTAGCAATATAAGTTTGTCCTCAATGCCCAACGAATTTTATTTTAATTACTTGTTGCAAGTCATCCGAGCTGCTTCTTTGGCGGCGATGCGCTGTAAGAATGTTTTGGCTCAATGAATTAAAGTTTTTGAATTGGAATCGTAAAAAAGTGAATCAAATTAAACCATTAAATACTTTACGGGCAATTTTCTTAAATTATATCTTAATAAAAATGAAGAAGATACTAAATTCTTAATATTATTAGTATAATCACAGTTTATAGCACATACCTGCCTCAGAGATGTAATGTGATAAAGTAATATGTGAAATGTACCTAACCTTTATAATAAAATTATGCCTAAATGTGTTTATTAATTCATAAATTCAGAATGTGCAAAACTTAAGATGCAGTACCTGTTCTTGATGCGCAAACGGATAGTTCACCGCGTCTGTCATTGATTTAAATGTGGAACACTTGGGCGAGCGTTTTCCCGCGCTGCGCAGGCGCCGCGGGCGCGCCCCGCCCTCCATTGTACCCTACAATGCGTCGTTCCTCACGCTAACGAGCGCTTGCAGCAAACCAGACACATTTGTAAAAACCGCAATAAGCGTTCCATTTCGGCATATTGTTTTGACATATAATAAATATTTGCAAGATTGCACCGCGCAAAGATTGCGGTTGTGATTTTAAAATCGATCGGTTTCGTTGTGTCCGGGCAGCTATTGTTTCTCTTGCGTCCGTCCGGTCGGCAGACGTACGTGGGAGCTGGGAGCCACGCCACACTGGACCGTATTACACACGGTTGCGTTCGGCAGCTACGCGCCACACGCCTTTGAACTCCTGATATTATCTCGCTCGGCTTTTGTTCTACAACATACACAACTTTACTAATATGTAAGGAACTAAGATTTATATTGATCGTTTATATGCCTCTTGGGCTAGTTGCTAAGATTATTGTATTTAAACTGAGCCACGGTTTAAGAGGAAGAAATTTAATTATGCTATAGCTTAATAACCTACTTTTTTTCAAACTTTGTAGTTTGATTATGCACCCTTATATCAAGTCACATATTGTCAGTATAAGAAATGTAAACAATATATCTGAGCAGTGGCTATTTCCCTGGATATACTAGACAAGAAAATCGCAGGAAATGAAGCAATGCGCGTACAAAATAATGAATCATTACCATAATAGGCGGTTCCGGAGTACAAGCAGTAGAAGCACCATATTTCTCGTCTAATTTAAGTTCAAAACAATAATAAAACGCGAGTTAGAAATGCATGGGGTAAATTAAAGCAAATCAGTGCCCGCATACCGCCGCCCGCGCCGGCAGCGGACCTTACGTGCGAAGCTTCGGTGTTGCACGTCGGGAAAATTGCAGGGTGCACCCCAGTTAGCGCCTCGTAGGTGTCAAGATTGCCATAATTTGCGTCCCGGTGTTGCCCGCAGCGCCTGTCGTCACGTGTTGCCATCTAAATACTTTTATTACTGGGAAAAAGCACAGATTTGCATTACAATAAAACGTTACGCCCCTAAATGGTACCGCCGAAGGAATAACACCGGACCAGTATAAAATTATTGCTTTATTTATCGCTTGTTCAAAGGTAAAAAGAGTAATAAGAGTCGTCAAATGTAATGAGGTTTTAATAAAGACTTGATTAAAACAGGTAATTAGCAGCGGCGCTGGTGATGGCCATCGTTACATTTGGTGCTAAATATTATTTCTTGAACAGCTGCATCGCAAGGTTTCGTAAACATACCTCAGGATACCGACCCAAGATAATAATTCGAAGGTAGCTTTCACTACTTTTATTAAAGGCTTCATTTAACACAGCTCATGGTGTTACAGAACTAGACAGTCAAAATATTTTGTGTAGAATATGATATTGCCTGGATATAAATATTATAAAGTGAGTATCACATGTATAACGATTCGTACAACGATACCTAGAATTATTTTGTAATATTTGATTGATTTATTTATAGACACTGCTAAGAACATGCATGCTTCAGTAAATTATTCACCGATTAAGGATTCATTGAGGGAGACGGGGATTTCTGTTCGTACGGGGAAACAGATTAAATCTTATTCAATCACGAAACGTGCTTTGGAAGCGAATGTCTCCTGATTTTAAGCAGATTAAAGTCAACTCTGAGTCTTCTACAATGGAACCGCCTCTTAAAACTCAAGTTCTCATTTATATTAAAAGTATTTTTTAACTTCGGTAGTGTGTTTGAGAATAGTACCTTTTTGCCGCTCCAGAAAACGAATAAGCATTAATATACAATATTATAGATAAGATTATTAAAATGATGACTTATGTTTTTGAGTTTCACATTCAATTGTATTCTGCGGACGAAAACGAAATATTCTGCTAACGAGCCCCCGCGGTTTCATAAAAATATGTCACATGAGAACGGTTTCCAGGAGAGGTGAGTTTCTTCACACATTAATAAGCCGTTTTGACTTTGTGATTCCTCTAAGCACCGGCAATAAATTGTGGAAACATCAATATTGTATGACGAGATTAATGCCCATGTTCGGTGGACCATTAGGCCTGCATAATCCCATTGTGTTTTTTTCATCAGCTTTGAATTCAAGCTCAGAGCCGCCAAATTGACGTCGACTCTTCAAAAGAAATGATTAAAGCGTGATGAATATATTTATAATAAGTCTGGATCTTTTACTTTTATCATTTTATTTGGTATCATCGAACGTCGTTTACAATATTCTAGTAAATAACATTTGAATTACTTATCCCTCTGGCATTATCGGAGCTGCGTACTTAAAAATGTTTATTTTATTTTGCTACATCAATACTCGAGTCACTCGTATCAGCGGCTTTCATATTTCAATTCACATATCGGCGGTTGTCAAAACGTCCCGTTTAAGGCGGTGGTTGAGATGCGGCCTCGCGAGGTCCGGGGGCTCGGGCCGAAGCCCCGGCCATCCTTCATATCGGTCCATTCACGAGGCGAGCGGGGCGTCTCACGACACTCGGATGACTTCGCTTAGATTTATGCTCCTGTAATGTGGCGGCTTCTGTAAATGGACGAGTTCTCACCACACCGCCGAGTCAATCCTTTGAATTTATTAGTTTGCTGCTACAGCCCCAACTGACTTATGTAAGTTCCTTTATCGTACCGGGGTCATTGTTTGATTATTGATTTATGCTTATTGGGTGATATATAAATTTCATGATATTTGTTACAAATACCTTAATCACTACGTCAAAACTTGAACTAAATATCTGAATTACGGCATGGATTCAAAACTGTTACATTGCTGAAAGAATAATCAAATGCAAATTGATAATCCATTGTTATTAACCGCCTCCGACTAAATGACTCCCGGATCCTGTTCGATAATTTAAAGTGCCATCAAAATAATTCCACATAAATTGTGTGTCGGTGGTGACAGCTCAGCGTGTTTAATAGATTCCACACATACAGGTTGAGGAGCGTAGCTGTCATAGCTCCTTTTATCACCGCATGAGTTACGGCAAACGTTAGATTTTATTAAGTCATAATTTTGGGCGGAACGAAATGTGGCTTTCGTAATTTTATTTGAAATCCTAACATATTTTAATTACGTTACCATACAACTAACGTCAATGCTTATAGATATTGAATTCTTGAATTTACATAATTATTTATTTAGCAGTTACGAGTTTATCTGAATTGTGACATCAGTAACGGTGTTCTTTATCTTTGAAACGTCTGCGTACTATCCATTCATTAGTCTCTATGGAATATCGAAACACTTTTGTTTTTGTACTTATGTGTATTTTATTTATAATATTCACAGATGAGAACAGAATAAAACTACCAAGTCTGCACCTAAATGGAAAATTGGACTACATAATTTAGAGTACCTACCTGTGGTAGGTACTTATAAATCGTCTTAACTGTGCTATTTAATAGAAACCCATGAATAAAGCGCTGGCAAGTTAGGTATTCCACAATTGTATCATAAATTGTGACTAGTGGACGAAGCATCCAACTTTACTGCACACTCCGGTGATAAATGTTGTTTCTTGTAGACAAATAGCAGCAACATCTTAACAAATTGCTTCGAATCGCCGCGAGTGCCTCAAGGTTGCAACTTGAACCATTTCTCCTACACGGCAAAATATATACAAGTTGCCTGATGTAATGAATATTAATAGAAGCTCCTGAAGATGCCTCACAAAAACATGCATCGTTAGTTTACTTGAACAAATGTCACTCGTGCGCAAAATCTTCACGAAGGACAAATAGCCCTCGGGATTATTTATGATGATGATAACGAAATCTAAAACGACTCAATTTAAAGGCTCAATAAAATTAAACGACGAATAAAATGGTCGTAATCTCATTGTTGCGCATTAACATAACTGGGTCAGGAATTCAGAATAAAAACTGTGGTATATGTCATGAAATAAAAAGTTAAACAGGTGCAGGCGGTCACAACGAAGATTTTAAAGCGATAGGTGCTATTGTGAGTAATGGAAAAACAATAATGCGCGGTCAGATGGTAAATAATAAAGAGCGAGTGAATGACACGCATGTACCTATGTAGCCCGTGCGATATGCCGAAGACTGACGCGTGAAGCCGGCGGCGTGACGTTCACTTGAAGGTTTATTTAATCAAGGAGCGGTACCACACCAGCAGCCGGGGGCCTGGTGTGCAATACGCTCCTGCCGTCTCAATCTCGATTGCCCCCGTACAATTGCATTGTCCTCGGGTGATAGAGAATTTAATGAAATTTCTTCACGGCCTTCAACGGATTATAACATTGTCTGGCCGCAGTACAGATCAGTAGTTGTTTTACTGTTTGCACTTGCAGTCATATGAAAATGATTACATTTTGTATTATATTCCAACACGTGAGAGCTATTTTCTACCATCAACTATGGCATCTACATTCTATGAACTATGGCGTTTTCATATCTGTGTAGCTACGAGTTAAAAGTACTTTGCATCGTCTCTCGGAGTTCCTAAAATCAAAATCCCATTTTTAGTCGTCGCTTCTAAGCAATATGTAGCGAATTTGAGGGCTTTTAGTAGTTTAGCTTGGAGGGTAGTATAAAATTTGTATAACAAATGAGGGGCGGGGCCGGGATCCGTCACAGTGGCGGTGGACGCGGTGTGGGCCGCTAGATGGGTGGCCTTTCAGCGCAACTTATGCCGTGGTAACGTTTCAAACTAAGCTTTTATTATGTTGCTGGATATTAGCTGAATTTAAAATATTTTTATAAGAGTTGGATTTGAGAATATAAGGAAAACATTTGTAAAAGTACCTAGTCTGAGTTAGCTATACAGCAATAAAATAATTCGGTAAATAATATTGTGTTACCTCGATTTTAAATTTCACAATATTAAGTTCTCACTTGCTTTAGCATTTAATACTTAGCCGCTTATAATATATTTTAAGTGCATGTCGGTAAGCGCCCCTATCATGGCGTGTTAATGAAGCTAATAATAAACGCAACGATTGCGGCTTGCGTTGTAATATAATACTAAATTAACATAAAAGTAATATTTGTATATTTTTGCCGATCTCTCGGTACGATACCATACTATGAACGTAAAAGGAGCGACCGAAAAAATCACCAGTAATATACAAGATGGCGTAAAATTTGTCACCCAATGTTGTGAAATATTTTCTTTTAATAAATAAAAGATGTGCTTTTCAATTATGTCTATTTAAATTAACCAACGCTATGTAGGCCATATTGCTGCCGAGTAACCTTCAGAATGAAAACCACCTTATCTTGACAGAACTTTTTTGTTGCTGGGGAGTTTGTTCCACCATTTCTTTTTCCCAGCTAAAACACATAAGAAGTGGTGAAGGGCGGGCGTTTATGAGGCTATCTTTTGTAAACTTGACCTTCAAAAAGTGTTGATTTTCAGCCTACTTTGAGTAAATTATTGCCGGATATTTTGTTTGAGAGTTTTAAGAGTGAGTGCTTCTGTGTCTCGTTGGCTCACATAACAAAAAATAGCACCACACTCTCAAAAATTATATCAATTAATATCTTATTGACTATACAAATGTCAAAGCAGAACTGAGTTTTACCATTAACATCAGTATTAACATATTCTAATAGGATGTCAAAGTTTGCGCTACCCTGTAGCTACCTAAGAATATATCGTCATCAGTTTCATTTTACACTAAAGTTTTTATCTTTTAACATTTTGACTGTGGAATAATTAAAAGTCGGTGGTTAATATAAAGTAGTTATACACTTTACTACTGCAAGAAGAGACATTAATATCTTTATTTCGCTGCACTGTCGGCATATCTAGATGAAACTTTACTTAACGCAATGCAATTATGAATATGCAAGTTAAATTAGTTCAAACGTTTTGTAGATATGTTTAATGCAGTCAGATTAAAATGGAAGATGGGTTGTGCAATGTTGCTGTTAATTTCTTGTTGAATATTTTTGTAGTTATCCTTGATCGTTCCCAGGCGCGAGCAATAAACTTCGTAGGTGTTACGAGGCTATTGTTACCGACAGTTGTTTGTTAAAGCCTCAGTTTTACTAATAACATACATTTGGTTAAGCGGAGGCCTCCACCGAAGCCGAGAATCCAGCCACCTCCGCCGAAGCAACATGATATTAAGCTATTACTTATCCTCGCAACCCGCTTGTTTTTGGCAAACAAATAAACATGGGATTAAACGATTGCCACTACGATCAACAGGTTTTGATACTTTGTTATTTTTCAGAACTAGATTGCATCCTAGTTTCATATTTTTGCAGTAAGGTACTTTGCACATAGTTTTATTTAGCATTAAAATAGATTTTTTACTAGATTCTCTTTGCAGGTATCTAAGTTATAACATAACGATACCTAATAACAACTAATTAAAATCCATTTATACACTTGGTAATGCGAGCTTACATGCAGTAAAGTTCTATTTTCTGTATTGCTATCTGGGTAAAAATCTATTTTAGAGGATAGTAAAAATTTTATTAGATATCTAACAAAATAAAAGTATCAAAACCATTGCCTACTTTTGTACTAAAAGAAACATAAAACACCATCAAGATATATGCAAATATCTGTTTGTTTTATCGAACTAAAAGAGTATTAATTTGGTATCGGATATCGGAGAGATGATCGCACCCGAAATGGATACATCATTTGCTATTCAAATAGCCTAAAGCTAAGCGCTGTAGATAAAATCCCTGTGTTTTAGTTAAAGGAATCTGTGTTTTATCCCTTATACTTTTCTTTGAAGCCGGTATGAATTGAAGGTTGTTAAACTGGCTTTCACTGATTAGTTTGCATGTTTTTAATAGTTTCGATTTGTATAAATATATATAAATTCTTATAGCAATACAGACGCAAGATATAAGTTAAATTTGAGTATTTTTAATTGTTATAAGTACAGACGACAGCACGTCAAGCTAACACAATCTGTCAAATTTCTGCAATAGATTTTCAATCTTATCACAATAGTGGAAGGTTAAAGTTCGATTGTTAAAATTTTACTGATACGGGTACCGTGACCTGCCGTACATCTATTAAACCATAAGACTATGAAATTTTCAAGAAAACCTCAGTGATGCTAATTCTTTATTTTACTTACTTTTCATAGTATAAATATTTTATGAATTACCTTCCAGTCCTTGATTGACTTGCCATTTGATGTAAATGTATTAGTAGGTGAGCGCGACAAGTGATAGACTAGGGCTGACGCGGCCCCTGCATACACATCCCATTCGTTCAATACAAGTGTCATTCAATCACTTCAGCTCAGCTCTGATTCATCATCGTCACTTTGTGGTCTAGGCTTGAAAGCTGGCTACGAATTAATTTGTTCCGAGCGAAAATATAGGCCGAATTGTAAGGATTATTACGGTAAAATTTTAAAACTGTAGGTTGCTCGAAAGCTATGTTTTCTAGAAAATATTCTAATTTCTACAAAAATGATTTAGAAATTAATAGATTTAGTTATTTCATTTATTTCACACGTTTTTGAAAATAATATAAAATATGATAATTGAAACTTTGATCATCGAACTAACATGGAAGGAGAAAATATATTGCGCCGACCCCAAATAAAGTTGGGAACAGGGCAGGGAGATGATGATCATTGAAACTTAAAATTTTAGCTTTTATCAATTCAACAAGCTAAATTATTTTACCTTAAAAGTTTGTTACTTGAAATCAGTTAACCAAGGAAAGGTTTATAAAGCAGGAAGATTGTATCGTGCAGCAAGATGAACATTGAGTGTCGCCAGTTGATTACCCGATGCATTAGGTTTTAAGAATTGCATTCGAGTAACATGACACTCATTTTGATGTCCCTAATTGGTACCGCTAACTATTATTGCTTCATTTATTTCAACGGCTTTATCTTGAAAATGTATTCTGGAAGTAAGTTTAGACGACAGCTCATCAGGCTACTAGAATCTGTCAAATTTCTTCAATAGATTTTCAACCTTATCTATTTATTTTATATATTTATTACACTATGGAAGACTTACAGCTGTATAAAAACTTAACAAAATAGAGATATCATAGACAACATAAAGCCAATTACAAGTCCTCACTTATAGA
>NWSH02000050.1:4710867-4730722 GCA_002382865.2 Heliothis virescens | reverse complement strand
CATTTATACACTTGGTAATGCGAGCTTACATGCAGTAAAGTTCTATTTTCTGTATTGCTATCTGGGTAAAAATCTATTTTAGAGGATAGTAAAAATTTTATTAGATATCTAACAAAATAAAAGTATCAAAACCATTGCCTACTTTTGTACTAAAAGAAACATAAAACACCATCAAGATATATGCAAATATCTGTTTGTTTTATCGAACTAAAAGAGTATTAATTTGGTATCGGATATCGGAGAGATGATCGCACCCGAAATGGATACATCATTTGCTATTCAAATAGCCTAAAGCTAAGCGCTGTAGATAAAATCCCTGTGTTTTAGTTAAAGGAATCTGTGTTTTATCCCTTATACTTTTCTTTGAAGCCGGTATGAATTGAAGGTTGTTAAACTGGCTTTCACTGATTAGTTTGCATGTTTTTAATAGTTTCGATTTGTATAAATATATATAAATTCTTATAGCAATACAGACGCAAGATATAAGTTAAATTTGAGTATTTTTAATTGTTATAAGTACAGACGACAGCACGTCAAGCTAACACAATCTGTCAAATTTCTGCAATAGATTTTCAATCTTATCACAATAGTGGAAGGTTAAAGTTCGATTGTTAAAATTTTACTGATACGGGTACCGTGACCTGCCGTACATCTATTAAACCATAAGACTATGAAATTTTCAAGAAAACCTCAGTGATGCTAATTCTTTATTTTACTTACTTTTCATAGTATAAATATTTTATGAATTACCTTCCAGTCCTTGATTGACTTGCCATTTGATGTAAATGTATTAGTAGGTGAGCGCGACAAGTGATAGACTAGGGCTGACGCGGCCCCTGCATACACATCCCATTCGTTCAATACAAGTGTCATTCAATCACTTCAGCTCAGCTCTGATTCATCATCGTCACTTTGTGGTCTAGGCTTGAAAGCTGGCTACGAATTAATTTGTTCCGAGCGAAAATATAGGCCGAATTGTAAGGATTATTACGGTAAAATTTTAAAACTGTAGGTTGCTCGAAAGCTATGTTTTCTAGAAAATATTCTAATTTCTACAAAAATGATTTAGAAATTAATAGATTTAGTTATTTCATTTATTTCACACGTTTTTGAAAATAATATAAAATATGATAATTGAAACTTTGATCATCGAACTAACATGGAAGGAGAAAATATATTGCGCCGACCCCAAATAAAGTTGGGAACAGGGCAGGGAGATGATGATCATTGAAACTTAAAATTTTAGCTTTTATCAATTCAACAAGCTAAATTATTTTACCTTAAAAGTTTGTTACTTGAAATCAGTTAACCAAGGAAAGGTTTATAAAGCAGGAAGATTGTATCGTGCAGCAAGATGAACATTGAGTGTCGCCAGTTGATTACCCGATGCATTAGGTTTTAAGAATTGCATTCGAGTAACATGACACTCATTTTGATGTCCCTAATTGGTACCGCTAACTATTATTGCTTCATTTATTTCAACGGCTTTATCTTGAAAATGTATTCTGGAAGTAAGTTTAGACGACAGCTCATCAGGCTACTAGAATCTGTCAAATTTCTTCAATAGATTTTCAACCTTATCTATTTATTTTATATATTTATTACACTATGGAAGACTTACAGCTGTATAAAAACTTAACAAAATAGAGATATCATAGACAACATAAAGCCAATTACAAGTCCTCACTTATAGAGATAGACTATAGAAATTAGTGATTATGTGAGCACACAGTTTTTTTTTTACCATAATAGTAGAAGGTTAATGATCGATGTTAAAAAAAAACAGATTTCGGAAAATTGGGCTACTGTCGCCTGTACATAATGTTACATTTAATATAATTATCACATTTACTTTCAGCGTTGAAAGGGAGGTATGATTGGATTAGCGATATGCTTCCAGTTTTATATTGTGTTCCCATAAGGTAGTATATATTTAAATACAAAGGTAATTAGCCCCGATTGTTTGCCAGACAATTGCAAGCAAAAGCTTTTTAATTAAGATCTGAGTAAATACTGGTTTGATTTATGTTTGAGATACCGTAATTGGCGGTTCTTAACCGAGGGTAGTTAAAGCAACGAATATTAAATTATTATTTGTATTTTCGATAACAAAAAGTTCCAGAAATCAAAGGCACTGGTTTCACTAATTAGTTTCAGGTTTTCGTCTGTTAATTTAATTTTAAAATGAAGGCCTCGATTCAATGTTGGAATTGTAGGAATTTTGTTCCTTGGAAATGGATGTTGTTTATTCAATATTCATGTTTAATTCGAGAATTAAAATTCATTAGTCAATAGTTGAAACTGCAAATGAGTCATTAGTTCCTTCTTGTATTTGTTATATACATTCCATCTAAGGTTTTTTCGTATTCTCCCCATTATGTATACGAGTTCATGATAAACGCGTTTATGTCTTCTGTTCATCGGTTTGTTACTGTAGCCCTTTCATTAAGTGGAACGATTTTGTTCAAAATAATTCACACGAAAACCAATAACACATGATTGGTGGATACAAGAGATTAACAAGATTGTTGGTATCGGTATCAAGTGCGTATTTAATTGGTGTGAAAACAACGGGAGAGTGTGAATTTTGACAACTTAATAACGCAGTGTTTTGTTAAACCAATAAAGTCGTTCAGTTTCCATGCTAACGAAGTAGAAACAACTTAATAATGGAATTGGATTGGTTATCAAAACCATACATAATTACACCAAAAAGATAAAAAAGTGAACTAAGTATAGTATATTTTAAATGAATCGTTTGAAAAGAAAATCTTAACAAATCCGAGGTTTAGAGATTATTAATAAAGAACCGAGAAATTATTAAAAATGTAATCTCCAAGTTAAATTGAGATGTACTTTCGTTGAGACCCTTTATAGCATGGGTCCCAGTGTTATTTAATGGAGTATTAAATGTCTCCTAAGAGCATTTAACGTCTTTATGAAGCGCGGGTAAAAAATCCAAAGGGCATAAAGTGTCAAATGTCGGGTGACGTGGGGTCGGTGTAGCACCTACCCATTGTTAACATTCTTTATTGAACAATTTATTATACTCAGTACTTTTAATATTTTGCCTTTTACTGATGTTTTAGAACATATTTTGGGGAGGGATACTCCTTTGTCTGTTTAAAAAGCTGATGAGTTTGCATGTGCAAATCTTAGGAACCACTGGTCCGATTTGAAAAATTAGCACCATTCGGCCACATTATCATGAAAGGTTACTAATTTATTTGGGTGTCCATAAGACATGAATGAAGCAATATGGTTAAACTTACTATAACCTAAGTATTCATGAATTTAAATTCTTTACGTTTAAAAATTTTGGGAGCCATTCAAGAATCTGTTTGTCATTTACGCTGTGATATTACAGCTTTAATGAAATCTTTCATTCAGTTGACGAGAAAAAATATTTTACCAGTATTGATGAATTAAAAGAGCTGATTATGTTTTAATGAGTCGCATACCGGAATGTTTCTGTTCTCTTCAATAAGTAATTTATTTCAAAATTAAGTTTTGTTTTAAACTTTTTCATAATTAATAAGGTGTGTGCATAGGTTGAGACTGTAAGTAGTTTCGAAATTTATTTAAATACGTGTACTTGACGGCTTAAGTGGGGTTTCATTACTATAATTACCATTTGTTATTCTCAGTTAATTACAAAACGTAGATTTATGTGTATTACTCTTGTTAGTGAGTTACTTTGATTATTCGGTTTGAACGAACTAAAGTAAAAGGTGGTTAAAATTAAAATATCTTATTACAGAAGATTGTTAACCATAACTTACCTGCAGGTTTTATTTGTGACTTAAAAATACGAAATGTCTCGATGAACAATTTAATTCGTACAATCAATATCAAGTACTATACAAAAATTAATTGAGTTTTAATATAACCGATCATTAAACTTTAATATCAACGTAAATAAAACTTGGACTTAAAATATCTTGTTATTTGCCTCCTTCGTTTCCCACAAGCTTTACCCTAAAAAATCATAACAAATTAGTCATAAATTTTCACGGTGCATCATAGATTACGATTCTCCTACTGTAACAGTAGACCCGTTGACCTTAACGATAGCAATTTTTAATGCTTCATTTTAGAGAAGGAACCTTCGTTCGAGGACCACCCCGACTGGTGCTTGCATACGTAATCCTAAGTTCATATGATTTGAATTAATAACGCGTTACGATCAATTAGGTAATGAGGCTCGATATCTTTAGGCGCAGACATACGCGTGTTTACATCAGTTTGAATAATTCCTCAGCACTGGTGGTCCGTAATTGATAGCTCTTATTTTTCTTATTTATCTCCTGATTACGTTTTATTGGTGTCTTGTTTGTTAATACATGCATTAATTAGTTGCGCGCGCATTTAATTTGATTACGTTTAATTATCCATTTACGATCGTCTTGGATCTGACCTCCGTGCTGGTGACATTACGAGATAACAATACCGAAGCTCCTATAGGAAATAATCTGTTTTCACATTTAATTACTACACAGTGATTTAAATCTTCATTCTGTCACTGGTGTAGTGAGATACATATAATTATTGTAATAATCGTAAAGGTTTTTAGTGCTAGGGCCGGTGCGTACTGGCCTAGCTATTTCAGTGAGGCGTTACCTCGGTAATAACTTGCGAACATTTCACGTCATTCCATCATTGCTAAAGAAAAATATCGCCGTGTTCGTGTACTCAGAGTTTCGCAAATCTTCAGACGATTGTAGGGGCCTATAAAAGTCAAACTCCACAGACCTTCGAGATAAAGTGAACGAATGTTAATGGCATCTGACTTGTTGGGGTCTTGCTTGATGTTCCGTACTTTATGAAAATAACTACGTAAAATTGTAACTTGACGTGATTAAAAACTTACTAAATGTTTTAGGGTGTGTTTGGGACGCCAAACCGTTTAAGCTGGGCAGGATAAGGTAATATTTCAATGCTGCCTCACCAACAAAACAAATGAATACTTTGAGTGAAATAACCTCACTTAAATGACCCTCTTAATAGCTCTAAACTGTGATGCCGCGGTTCGCCTCTAATGCCAGTCCTTAAACAATGAGTTATGTTAATAGTTTCAATATTTCATTAAAATAATAATTAAGTCGTTGCTATGAGTACTCCAAATTAGCTTCATAAGCTAAAGCTTAATATTTACGTTTATGGTTTGTTAATTGAATTTAAATTTGCGTCTCACGGCGGGAAGCGCCGCGGATCGTGGGGAGCAGATAATGGCTGTTTATAACATTTAATATCTCATTAAAAACTTTCTATGTCAGATTTGGGAACACACAGCGAGAATTCCGAAAAGGCCCGAGAAAAAAAATATGCTAAAGGAGATTGAAGATTGTCCACGTGTGGGTTTACTGTAAACATGGTGCACAATGGTTGAAGACGCCACTAAAAAGCTAATATGTCAATGGGGCACGCAGTGTTGCACAACAATGCGCTATTCTGCGCGCACTGTCATGCGTATAACTCTATTAAAGACATGCCCCCGTGGAGGATCGATAGGTATGTCACTATTGACATCTTAATGTGGGTCGGATTTGCGGTTTTTGGCCTAATGTAGGCTATTATGTTGCCAAAAAAACTGTTGGTTTAACGAATAATAATAGACACACGATATTGATACTAAAGTATTTAAAACATATTTTTACCAAGGTAAATACTTCAAAAATGTAATATTCTATTACAATTTTATGTTTGTCATCTTATTTCGCAATACATAACCGATATAGGGAAGGCAACATCCGCTGTCGATGCACATCCGGAAAGGTGCCATCTCGAATAAAAGCTCAGACATAATTCGTCATATTATTCATATAAAAATCAGTGCAAGATCGGCAGATGCGAAAGGATTGCACACATGGTCGCAAGGTGCGCTAGAGTATATGAATCCTATATGGCTTGTGCCAAACACTTAGCTTGGCAAACAATTCTATATAATATTAGCTCGCATCTGTTTAGTTAAGCATTTCTCTATTTGACCCTTTGAATGTTACACAAAATGTGAGATGATTTGCGTTTAATTCGTTGCAGTTGATATTGCTACTGGTATTCATTAAAATATGTTTTGGCTCTTGGATGAACGAACAACAAACTATGTAAAACAAAATTTAGGTACAAAATACAAATAATTACTGTGTACTGTTTATACTGTACTCTATAAAATATTTACTCTGTGAATAGTAAAAGTATCTTGATAAGCTGAAACTTATCAAGGACAATCAGCATAATAAAAGTAAACTGGAGAACACAAATTGAGTGCAATCATCGCCCCTGAACAGTAATCGAAGTTTATAATATACGAGTAATTAAAATGCAATAAAACTGGCGATTGCGTAGTTATAAACTGAAGGACTTGTAGTTATTTTTGCACAGCCTTAGCAAGAAGTTGGATTCTGTGGAGGTCCCCGACGCGTGGCGCGGTGCCTTTTAAAGCAAGCCTCGGTTCCAGTTTAGTAATTAAAGTTACAACTTTATCGATCAAAGACTTTCCAATACACGGTGGACCACCGGGCCGCGTATCTGCATCGACTGGCCTCAACGGTTTATAAATATTAGCTAGCCTGCCACGTAATGGAACTGTCAGCTGATCGCTCCTTGTCTACCAATAATCCTGCGAATGAGTTTATTACTAGTGCACTGCCCACATAGATGGTGCCTACTTTCGTTGGCGTACGACGGCGGACGACGAATAAGGATAACAGCCCATTACCTTTGCAAGTTAAACAAGACTTTACTTTTTGTGCCATTCGATGGGACTGACGCTTGTACACTTTTTCTAGAGTCTCCGTGTATACTCGGTGATAAACCAGTAGATGAGTTTATCCACTACTTCGGATACAGTATTCTCTCCGCTATTTAGGGACGCTCAATCAAAATGTATTTCCATTGCAATTTTCACAAAAGGCTCCTTTCAGTTCATTGTTATTTTCGTTTTAAAATCTCAAAGTATGAATGATACAAAGACTGTAATTATCGGTTATGGTTCCGTTTGCTCTTTCGTAGTTCATTGTGTTCAGTAGATGTCTCTATTTTGCGATTTTCTAAGGTGTGGGCTGGCTAAATGTTATTTGACGATAGTATTGTGAGCACGCCCGCAGCGCCTTTGTGTCCGCACTTTGTGCTCCGATGTATCACTCCCACAATTTTATTATATTTTGCGAATTCACTTGCAGGAAGGAGAATTCGAACTAAGATGATTGATGGCCTTAACATAACGTTCTGGGATCTGACTGCTCATAAGAATATGTGAGAAGTTATATGACTCTTGGGAAAAAGAATATAAATGATACTTAAATTGGATTTTACGGTAACCTATAATGCTATAAAATTGTATCTATTAAATCTTTATCAGAGAGTTTAACGACTCTTCGGTGAGAATGTTATTTACTTCTTGATAAATTTTATGTTAACACTACACAAATTGATTAAAATCAGTGGAGATTATATCGGATATTACGTTTATTTGAAGGAAACCATTTATAATTGAAATAAAGTAAACAATAAAACCACCAAAAACTTACAAAACCATATAACCCTTCAATAAACCAATTATCATATGACTGAAAATTGTTATACTGCTATAGGAACATACAATGACAAAAACAAAATAACTGAAAAAAAGTCAAGGGCCATATTAAATACGAGTACCTTCTCGGAGGCGACACCGAGTCTATTAAAATCACTTTAGCGCCTTCTTCAATGGATGATTGAAAGCTTCTAAACAATTCATTCTTCCCTGTGTCTCAATGGCCTGGCCCACATTCCTTGTGTAATCTTTTTAAAGCACAATGGATGTGACAAAGGGAGCTCGTCACTATTCAAGTCCGTGTAAAATACTGACGCTCCGTTCTAAATTAAGGTAACCTTTTTCAGTTGTTCACTGAAGGCAATGCCGCCCAGTGAGCAGGTTTTAAAGCTTTAATAGTTAATGAAATACTGTCATTACTCATATTCGACCTTATTCTTAAACTCCTAAGATTCATTTCATGTTAAACGGAACAGTCGCGAGTTGTGTTGTAGGTATTCGTGTTGGCTACGGTCTCATTGTTGTTACGCTAAATACAAAGCAACGAGTCTCTTGAATTTTTATTTTGCTGACCGTAATAAATTTCAAATGTTGTACAGTGGACCGCATGGGTTTCCACTTGTGCCCTTAACATGAATTTAATGAAAGTTACATTGTTTACGTAACAGTGAAAATAACAGCTGATCCACAAGGCGCCATTACTCTTTGTTATTACCTCGCACTTATCATAATTTCTTCTAAAGTTACTCCAGACAAAGTCTTACATAGTTAACAGCTAGCTAGCAATAACATAAGTTGAGTCGCGGATAAGATATAGATAACTTCTAACTTCGCGTTTTATGAGCTCGTGTGGCTACTGAAATGCATACTTTTGTCTTTTATTGCTCATAACGCAGACTATTCCATATACTTTTTTGATTACTTTTTTTAGCAGAAATTATTCTCATAATCTGTGGAAATAATTATTCGCTTATAAAGCCAAGGATATAAAACTACTAAGCTTTGAATTTGTTTCGTAAATGGCAAAAAGGCAAAACAGTCGTAACTAGTTGTAAGTGCATTTTATTTTACTGGATATCAAGCAATAACGCTTACTAAGTATTACATTTCAAAACTTTGTAGAAAAACCGTAATTAAAATACTCATTACATATTATGATTCAAGACTTGATTAAACCGATTTAAATTTAAAATGGTCAACATATTTAAATTCAATGGCACGTGTACAGGTCCACTATGCAGTACACCTTTACAAGAATATTCCAGGTACGATCCCAAAAAAATGATTTAAAGTAGGGGAGTGAGGGGTCCCAACCATTTTTTTGGACAAGGTGGGCCCATATAACGCGGTGCCGCTGCCCGTAGCGCTCATTCACTAGACCGTAGTCGACAACATCGAAGCTCCCAAAAGTTCTCTAAAATTTTACCTGCCGCGTGCGCATCTAACATCGTACTTTACAATCATTCATCAAAATGCTTCAAGGAATTCAACACAAGCTTTCCGACTATCACGTTGCTTACGCCAAAAGTGACGTTCCCAGAATGGTGCCTATTGCACCAGCTCCTGATCGCAAATATTTGACCCTGGATCTGCAAACTGATAAGAAGAAATATAATTACAAGAACACTGCGTATACCGGGCCGCAAGCAGCTTCAATTGCGAGGAGGAATGCCCGGGAAAGGAATCGTGTGAAACAAGTGAACGATGGATTCAATGCTTTGAGGAAGAGACTGCCAGCTGCTGTCATCGCTGCCTTATCTGGTGGTGCCCGTCGTGGATCTGGAAAGAAGCTGAGCAAAGTTGACACACTCAGAATGGTCGTCGAGTACATCAGGTATTTACAAAACCTAATCGACGAAAGCGATGCAGCGCATGGAGTTACAAAGACCGCGCAAATGGAGTCTCATGCGTCATACGAAGTAGATGAAGGCGTGTTTGGTGGAAGTTCTCCGTACTCCGAGTCAGTGCCTTCACCAGCGGCTTCAGAGTGTTCGTCTGGAGTATCGTCCGCGTACTCAGGTGGTTACATCCCCAACAACTACCAACCCCATGAAGAACAAGTGAGTCCCATGGATGAGGACGACTTGCTTGATGCTATAACTTGGTGGCAGCACAAGTAGAGTAAATAATACCTAATGTATAAAGTGCGTGGTGTCTAGTCTTCAAAGTCAACGAACTCTCAGTTATTTATTGTCTTTATCGTATAGAGAAATAATAGTTGTACGTAGATAATTCACTAGATAATGTAAATTATATTGTTATTGTTATGGCTGTGACTGTACATTTTGTATAGAATGTTCGAGTAATGTTACTAATGTTGTAAATAATAATGTGTATAAAAGATTACTATAATATAAATGAAAAATATAAAAAATCTAACAAATATACTTCGTGGTTTTCATCTGATTTCAACTTCATGTTGATATCATTTAACCCCCCAGATTACATTTCACTTCTTCTACAAGCAAACATATTTATCTATTTTATGGGTCAAAGCTTGAAGGATATAATTATGAAATAAATAATGCAAACTTATTTCATACCCTCACATATTCAATTTTTACAAAAATAAATGCATTAGTTTCAAAGCATAAAAGGATCTTCTTGTTTAACATAGAAATAAAAATACTGAATATAGCTATGATAAAGTTGTATTCCATAGCTGATGCTTTTTGATTAAGCAAGAAATAGTACATACTATATTTGCATTACAGTTATAGTAATCTTGATACGGAAAGAAGATTATGAGGTTGCCTTGAAATTATAAGCTAGGAGATTCAAAAAGGTTTGGTACCTAGACGAGTTACTTATTTAGTTCAATATTAATGTAAATGTGTCTTAGTTATTATATGCATCCAGAAATTTACAATTTTTTCTTATGTAATTATAGCCTCAAATTGCACTACAGCCAAAAACCCGCAATACATTCCGATAAAAGTGTGAAAATAAATAAATTACCTTTAAATTCATTATCGAAAGCAACGGTGAATGAGATACGAAACCTCGTAGAGATAGCCGTGCAGAATTATTTTATCTTCGTAGATTTAAAAAAGTACTGATACGGCCAGCGAGCTTGATTAAGCCATCGATGCGCAAACGCAGCTCCGGTACATTGTTATACAAGATTAATGGTGTTCACCAAGATAAGGAGGTGGGAGCTAAATGCATTTACATGTGCGAATAAAAAGACACTGATAAAGGGACAAAGAAGCTCGCGACGAATAAAAATGGTACCATTTATTGTGTCACATACAGTTCTACTGGTTGTAGTACATGCTCTAGCGCTCACAGTTAACTCTTTGAAAATTTTCATAAGCATTTTCTCCATAAAAACCTTAATTAGCTTCGTTATAATATCGTATAGCCGAGATTTATGCTTATTGTGTCAACCGCGTCGAATATACGCCATATCTTAAATCCTCAAATAGGTTTAACTCAAGTCGGATAAGGTTAACTTCTAGGAATTACGATGGTTTTAGTAAATAGCTCGTCGCAGCATATAAGGGCTTGCACGATATCTCATGTTGTCGTCAAGCATAAATTAACATTAGGCTTAATAAAACTTTTAATAGCTCGCGTGTCGCTGCGCCCGTGTGTAAAACAAACAGATTTATATGCAATCGCAGATTGTGGTTTACGATTATGGAAAATGCTGATAGAAGAGGAAGCTAACGAGTAATTAAACCTAATGCGAGTCACTGCAGACGTTAACTCACGTAATTGCGATTAATATTTTTACGATCAGGCAACACTGGCAGGCACGTGGGAAACTGTTGGCGCGCTACAATGAAACCTTCGTGTTACTTCTATCAGTACAAAAGATTAGTTCTTTAAAAACCCTGAGGTTTACATTACGTTGCTTTTATTTGCTTCCGTTTTGTATAAAAAGATTGCGACAAAGGATCGAATGATTTTGGCGAATTCCGGAAACTATTTATTTCTATCGGAGCTTTGTATCGATAATCTTATTATTTCGGGCACGTGAGCTTTGTTGTGTTCGTGATATTTGCGAATACTTGACGATAAGCGAGACGTATTTAGGGTACTGTTGTGTGTTTAGGTTGTTGGTAGTATTTAATTTGATAGTAAGTAGAACAACCGAACAACTTCTGCGGCGGTAAAGTTGTACCTACTGATTGTATAAGTCAAATATTTTTTTTCATCAAAATCAAATTAGTGACGAAAAGTACTAGTATTAAATTGTCAATATGCTTTAAATTACTAACTTCTATGTCATATATTTTTTTAAAGAGATAAAGCTTATTACGAACCAAACAGACGGAGCACACTTTATCCGTTTACTGTTTTGTTGGGAACCCTTTCTTCACCAAGCATTTGAATGGTCCAATTTCCTCAGAAATATTAGGAATAAAAACGTTTGTTTATACACTCACTAAATGCCTTATCTCGGTAAATCAGTTAACCAGTGTTTAGAGTAGATGTTATCTCTTTGTTGTACTCGAGTCTGTAACCATTGTTCCTTAATCGCTTAACTTGCTGTACAGACTTCTAATCGATTGTTATTGTAAATTCTAAACTCTCTTTCAAACTATTCAATAGTTGCATTCATTTGTTATATTTTAATTAATCTCTCACTTTCACTTTTATTGTACTCTTAATTAATGGTGGTGCGTGTAAAGGAAATAAATTGTTGAAATTAATTTTAGAATGACGTGCTTTCTTTAGATAAGCTCTGGCCATTATTTCAATGGCTGTGTAAAATGTTTACGTTAATTTATTGGTAAGTTGTTGTTACCCAGTTACTTTCTTCCTATGAAAACAAATGAAATACTCTCACAACATAGGTAATGCAATTTATAAACGCTATCCATGAAGGTGTGAAAAATGTTCAATGAATAATTGTAATGAATGATACAGATAATAATTGTATTTTTTTATTAAAAGTCTTTTAATAAAATGTATCTAAAACAATTTATCTGGCACATGGCGGTATGGTAGGTAAAGACGTAATTGGTACAATGATACGGGACAAGTAAAGGCCATCACTTATGCAAATGCTTTATGGGCCGACCGAGTTCCGACGCGGCCCGCCGCATGATTTATTACAAATCGATACATTATATACTCGTTTACATATACATATGTTACGTTGAACTTAAACATCGAATTTAAGCGTTTATTTATAGCTTTATGATTGATAATTATCATGTTATTAGATTATTTATACACTTGATTTTGGTGATTGGCGGTGTTAAGAGTAATTTGTACTTTATTGCTGTCGATCAGATTAGTGTTTATTGCAGCTAAAATGAGCATTATATCTATGCTAAGTGTTATAATATATGTGTTTTAAACACTAATTAATCTGTAGATCCATCAATTATCGCATTACAATAAAATTATAAGCGCCTTTAAAATAAATGAACACAATTAATTTCATTCATCCTTTCGCTAATGCCTACAACAGTTACCACATAAGTTACGTACAGACAGAAGAAATAAGGCTAGCGGCAGACAGGTCCTCGTATATAAATAATCGTCGGATATCGGCTTCCTTCGTCGGGTGCGCGGGCGCAGCCTGGGAACTCGATGTGATCGACGCGGCTCGGGTCACGCGCCTATCTACCATCGAAATAGGGATATTGTAGTGAAAAAAATGTATTTTTTACTATGTGTATGTGATATTGATAGGTACTTATAATGCAAGTTGATATTTGGAATACGTAGGATTTTAATGACAGTGGATGCCGTACCTTAGTCTGTCTGTCACTGTCAAAGGCAATCTGTAGCGACTATGCGCCGGTACAAGATTTAAAAACCTTTCTACCTTAACAAAATTGAAATTTAGGTTTTATTTTGTGATGCATAAAGAAAGATGTGTATGTATTGAAATTTTTAAATTAAATCTTTTACAAGAATAAGTATAGCATACATCTGCCGACCAGTAGCCGATTGTAAAGAAGATAATTACAAGTTATAATATGTTGTATAGCGTTGAAAGCGTAGCCACTTGACCGCAAAACAGAAAGTATCAACTTACAAGGAAATATGAATTGCGACATATGATAGTGCTAATTCCAAAATTATGAGTCGAATCTTTCTATGAATGAAGTTTTAATTATAATTTTTGTTTCTCGACATGGCATGCTTCTATGTGGAAAAAAAACTAAAAAACCTTTTGAATTCAAACATTTGCAATCGGAAGATACACTTTTGTGATGTGCAATTTGAGAATGATTTCCGCATGAAATGCGTCAAATAAGCAACTCTCATGTTCTTGCGTTTTTTCTACGTTTCCTCCGTCTTTTTAAACACTTTAGTGCGGTTCGGTTTGTATGAAATTGTGCGGGTTTCTCTAAGGGCACATTGTAACAAGCGTTTTTTTCTTGTAATTTCGTACTTCAAATTGCGCAACATCGTTCACCACGTACTTTAGTGGCTTCAATATATTCCGTTTTTAATAAAAAATATCTTTTAACGATACCGACGAATTTTATTTCATTTTAATGGCACTTAAGTCGGAAACATACCAAAAGTGAATTTCATTTGATTTTGAAGCTCGGAATGTGTAAGTATCGGCTACCGAGGTATCTAATAAATATCAATAGAGTCATATAGACGTATCGTATTTTATAAACTTACACATTTAAAGATGGTAACATTCGTAAACATGTCGTTGTGTATGTGTTTATGTAAACATCAGCTAGTGATGGGACATAATATGCCGATATAATCATCCGACTCGATATAAAGTAAAACAGGAGCCAATTGACTATTTAAAAGTGTTCAAGAAGGCAGGTGTTGAATGTTATAGTGCCAATTGACAGAAATGAACCAAACTAAGTCAATTTAAAAGCAATAAGACTGTGCAGCTATCCAGTACTATACGGTTTAATAAGATGCACCAAATTACATGACTATAAAAGTAAGAATATCGAAGGTACTAAAGTTCGAACAGTAACATTAGTTGAGAACTCGATTATTTTAGCATAATAACATCGATTCGAGTTCTGTGTAGTGAGTTGATCGCACCATTAACATAGACACGGGATGAAGATGTTAGTTTAGTAGACAGGACAGTGGCAATGCAGTGATTTAGATAGAACACCGCTGTGCCCAGCGTGACCTTACAGTAATAACTTACAAAAGAAATTATAGATTTTATTGTACATTCAATATTCATTCAATTTCTATCGATGTTACTAAGCAATAAAAAGAAAGTGGTCTTGTAAGACATGCAATTTAATTTTATTACAAACCTTGTTCATCTATCAAAGAGCAAAGAAAGCTTTAAACACTTAGATCATAAAACAACCTTCTAATAAATGTCATTAAAAATAAACACAAAATTCTATTAAAGAAAACCAAGCAAGGAAAATATGCACTTCTACTTACAAGATAAATCCATCGAAATGACCGACGATTACAATTATACAGCCAATCAAAGTTACATCGAGTAAAGGATAAACCCTTAATTGAAACTGATGCACCTTGCCCTAGATTTATATGGTAACAAAAAATATTCTGGAGACAGTTGAAGGATCTTTAAAATGTCGGCGTGAATCTCATAAAAGGGATTATAGGTTTGAGGAGCTTAATGCTCTAGGATTCAATTAGGTGAAATAAGCTTAAGTGGGTTGTATCCGCTGTTATGACAGCAGTCAAATTACCACGACCTATTGCTTCCGCCATATTACCGACTCTTAGAGAGGGTGACGGAATAATGACGTAATGGTATGCTCCTAATATGATGTTTATTGTTGATTCCTTGGTTTGATTGAAATGTTGATGACTTGTAATATAATTCAATCATTGTGAATTTCATGGATTGTAAAAGTCCGGAAAAAAACAGATGGCAGACAGATAAGAATGAGAATGCATCTTATTATTCGTGAATTGCAAAATATTTAACTGGGTTTACAGAAAAATACTATTTTTACCACTAGTACATTAGCAAACAAACGTTCCAGAATAATGTATTTAAGTGCTTATCCAGAATACCTACTACATTTATCTCTTGCATGTGTACTTGTAAACTTAAGAGTCAAGTGTAGGTAACAGATAGCGCTATCATTAATGCACTGGCGCGTGTATTCCTACAATATGCGGGCTGTAGTACTAATCACCCTTAAGTCAATCACATAAGGTTGATTGTCGACTGGCAATGTCAAGTCTACTTGTTATTCGCGCAAGTTCATTGTTAGCAGCATTCAGGACGTGACGGACAGTTAGTACAGGTATCGTCAACGTGCAAACTTGATAAGTGTACTGGCATGTAGCCTTCACCAAAAGCTTCACACTAGGTATTTCCACCACTATTTATCACGAAGGCCCTCAATAACAATGGGCAGCGTAAAACAGTAAAAGTAAAGCAGCCTATGTTAAATGTCATTTAAAAACAGATCGTGTGAATAGAAAATTGGCAAATGATTCCTCATTGTTAGAACCACAAAACAGCAACCTGTCACAGTTCACACGCATTTTTCATTTAGTTTGAAAAAGGCTGAATCAAAAGTCCGAAGTTTCGGAAAAATAACGTTCCCACGTAGTGTGCGAATAGCTTCCGCATCAGGTGCAGAACCGAAAGGGTTCGTCAATCTCAAAGGGTTCCCATTATTATTCTTATTCTGATCGACAATCGCCCTCTCAAGTCGAGCCTTTTTTCTGCCAGATATAAAACTAATATTGGTAGGTCCCATCCTCTTCCGCCAGCTTTTTTGTACGTCACTGCACTGCATTTAGTTTTGGGAAAAAAGTTACTTTATTTGAACTGCTTTTAGTCTTTTTATGACGTTGTATATCAAATTTATATCGAGTTTACAATTACGTTCAACGACCTTTTTCTTTGAGCATCCTATTTCTTCGTCGGCGCTGGTTTTCTGGCGTTAGAATGTTTGATACTGGTATCGTTTAAAAATAAAGCAATTAATTACCATAATGCCAATAAATTCTGAACGGACCTAAAACGGTGATAAGGATATCGAAAGGGTTACCACCCAAAGGCGAGAATGGAATTTAATTTAATTACATTATCTAATTAGATACAACATACACAATAATGCTTGCATCTGCATTTAGTTCCGTAAATTAACAGCAAGTGGTCAACAACCGAATAATGCTTGTACTACTATATCATTAGAGTTGTGTTTTGTTTGCTTTGAACTTCAGTTGGTAATGTCCGTTCCACGCGAGAAGTGTCGCCGCCGTGATGAATGGCCACGCTTTGATTTAAAGGGGTACATTTGAATGAAAGGCTTGATATTGTGTATCTCTGTAACCTATCCTCAAATGCAATAAAACTATAAAGTAACCTTAACTTACGAGGACTTTTTACAAAAAATATTTATTGTAAGGAGAAAAAGCTGATAAAAGATACGAGGCATAATTGACATGAGGTGCGAAAAAACGATATCCAATATTAAGATCGAATCTGAGCTTGTAAGACAAATCGCTCCCAACAATGTCACCCGTTGGGTGCTCAAAGACAGCGTTCGGACCCATTCATCCATTTTTTAGTTCATGTGGTACAATTAACAATGACAGCGGTCAGGTTGCGTATAAAAAATTACCATGGAACGAGTTTTTCCAAAATGTAGAGCGGAGTTTTTTTATCGGTATGAATGAGTTGGAGTATTTTATTGCGTTTAGTATTTTGTTCATATATCTATATTTTATGATATTGTAACAAAAAATTGTAGCGGCGTATAAAAGGCGAGATTTACATCGGTGCCCTTTGTGCCTTCTGTGGGTGATCTCGTTTGACAAAAGTGTTAACATTTACATCCATAAAATATTTTGACTTCTCTCTTAATGGACGTAAGCGGACAGGTTACATTTTTTAACAATGCCCACTGGAATTTGTTTGTTGTCAGATTTTGGATGCAAATGTCTTATTTACGATTTTAATCGGAGTTTACAGTTTTTATCATCTAATTCTAACACGATATCTTACAAGTTGTTATTGCTATCATATAGTCTGAAATAATAAATTATAAAAGTGATCGTTATCATTACGTTTTCGTTATAAATTCAAATAAATAAATTTCAATGACAGATTACAGATCAATAAACATTTAAGGCTGATTTCTGAAACACGCGAGAGAAGCCGCAGGCAAGCGCAATATATTTATGTGCTTAACCCAGAATAAGTTTTATGATTGCACATCATGATTCCACCACCAGCACTCACAACAACACGACATGATAAATATTAATAACCGTTTTCTTAAGTAATAGCCCCCAGCTAATTCCAGCGATAAGATGGAAGGGTTAAACTTTAGGACTCAACAACCCTTATAACTTCTACGGAAATATTCATTATAACCTCCGCATAACTATTCAAAGTGGTTTTAATTATCGGTTGTCTAATGTTCGTCAAAAGCCAGCTATTAAAAACTATTAGAATATTTCAAATTGTAGATTCTTCACCCTTTCCGCCCTTGACAGGTCTACGCTCTAATTTAGCTAAAAGTATGATTGCAGGTTATTTGCTATAATGAAATTAATAACACAAAACTTTTTTCTTTTTAATTTTTGTTCATTAACATTTAAAAAATAGTTGTGATCGATTATGATAAGATGAAAAAGCATTTTATTAAGAATGCCTATGGATTATTTTTCATTTGTATCTCTGTTTTCAATGGACAATCGACAAACAACGATAGCATCGATGCGTGGACGGCTGTCAAAAGTTATATTTATTTTCTTTACAAATTCATAGAATCGTGCGAAATCACAGTGGAGATGTTTGCGGGTGCCGTGGCATTATGCGCGGACGCTGCGTTTGTCCGCACAAAGCTCCCAACCCTTTGGCGACACAATGCGCGTCACTAATCTAGATCATGTGCGCTATTGTGTGTCATTGTAGTGCGCTCCCCGCCCCGCCCGCGCCCGCGCCCGCTCCCGCGCCGCTCGCAGCGGGCAAAGCAGCGCGCCAGTGGATATCTCACTCGATGTCGATTTATAAGAAATTACTGCGCCGCGGGTGCCAGGTAGTTGCTCCCACGGATGCGTACACAATGCAAAAACTTTGCACTCCAAAATTTCACTCGCAAACCAAACAGGAAATGAAAAATATTATTTCTTCCTATTGCTACTTTGTGTTCGACTATTATTCAGCATTATGTCTATAGATTAAAATATTTCATAAATGGCTTCCGAATTCTTATTCATTGTGTTATTACTTTCTTCGTTGTCGTAAATTACGGTTGATCGGCGGCGTACAAGGAAGACGCTCGATGATTAGTATGTGCTCGGCCAATCATTAACGTATGTGCAACGATTTCGTTAATAATTATGTAAAAATATTGGAAGCGGTCTCATGTGTGTTTAACTGCTTATTACGTTGTAACCTGAGGCTCGGACTAACGGTGTTATAACTTATAAAAGTGTTAGAGTCGAATGATTAAAGATCGGTTTTTTGAACTGTGTGGGCTGAAGTATATTAAGTTTAAGCTCTATATCAGCAAAGTAGACAATATCTTTGTTAGTAATTTAAAGTTTGACACTTAATAAACTGAAACTAAAATATTGTATTAGTCTTAATTAAAGTTAACAAAGTTATATATAACACTGACTGTTCGTTTGATAAAGTATGACATTAAACCATTCTATAACTTCAAAACAAAAGCCTGAAGTTAGCAATAGTGATTTAATTTTGGAGCACTAAAATTGCATAAAAATTATCAGATCGAAAAAATCTAATTCCACCTGCTCAATGACATTTTTGTTCCAATTGCCCAGTGAATGGGCGGCGTGTGCCCAAAGGATAAGTTGGAGTGTCATCTCTCGGACACCGCTTAATTGGTACGAATAATTTTGTCGTACGAAAACCACTAGCTCTTATAACAGTATACGGCGAATGATCGAGAAATCGAGAATCGAAGAATAAATGTTCGATTTGTTATTTGGACGTAATAAGTTAGGTATCGATTAAATTTATGTTTAAAGAAACCGATTGCTGCTTTTTAGGGTTCCGTAGCCGAATGGCAAAAAACGGAACCCTTATAGATTCGTCATGTCTGTCTGTCTGTCTGTCTGTCTGTCTGTCTGTCTGTCCGTATGTCACAGCCAGTTTATTCCGAAACTATTAAGACTACACCATTCAAATTCGGTAGGTAGATGTATTATGTTAACCGCTTTACGATTTTTATACAAAAATAAAAAAATAATAATACTAGAAGGGGGCTCCCCATACATGGAACTGAAACAAAAAAATTTTTTTTTGTCTAACCTATACTTGTGGGATGTCTATAGATAGGTCTTTAAAAATAAAATTGAGGTTTCTAAAACCACTTTTTCTCAAAGACAATCATTTCAAAGTTAGACACTTTCAAAGTGCAAAAATGTGTGTCCCCCCCC
>NWSH02000050.1:4679572-4702050 GCA_002382865.2 Heliothis virescens | reverse complement strand
CACTCTAGGGGTAGGGCAGACAAGACTACGTGGAGTCGGATTTACAGCGATTCGTTTTTGCCATTAAAACCTAGTTTATGACAAACTTGTTATGGACAATGAATTTCGGAAATAAAAATGTAGGTGACGAAACGGAGTTCCCTCGCTATGATCTGCTGAACTATTTATCGAACTGCTCATTCCATCATTTTTACTGCTCATTCTATTATTGGACTGATCAATTATTTTTAGAATTGACATTGTATGATAAAATAACCCATCTAATTGTTTTTTTTTACTGTCCATGTTTTACTGTCACAATAGTTAATCAACCGCCATTAAATTAAATAACTGCTCAATATGTTTTTCAACTGATCATAATAACATCTCGAATATTTAAATAACAGCTCAAAAAAATAGTTCCCTAATTAAAATACATGATTAAGAATTAAAACCTAGAATATACTAAATTCTAATATTAAAAAAAAAAGTTTTTCGACATTTACCGTAGCCTTGAGGTAAATCCTAAGATTTACCAATTAAATAGTGGTAAAAGTCCGAAATAAAAGAATTGTTCGGACTTTTACCACTGAGAGTTGGTAAATCCTAGGTTTTACCGGTAAATCCTAGGATTTACCACAGTTCGGGCTTTTACAGTAACATATATAATTTATAAGCTTTACACTGCAGACTTCAGCAAAAAGCTTCAGTCAATAATTTTACTATCGCTGTAAATGAATAATCCTGACAAATACAAGCTCACGTTTTGTTCTCGGAACAACCAACTGTTTTTTCATTAATAAAGTCATAAATAGCGACTTTAAGCACATTTCTGATCTTTATCTTAAACAGGAGTGAATATATCTTCCGTATCAGACTTGACCTCAAGTACATTCGTCTTCAAAACATAAAACATTTATGTGTTAATGTTGAATAGATTTCAACATTCGTTACGTTCGAAATTGCCATTTTTCTCGTTTCCCATGAAGCCATAAGGCACGTGTATAAATCCCGCCTGCGCCTGCGCATGGCCTAGGGGGTGGACGCTTCCTTTTTACTTCACCTTTGTTACGCTTGCCAGCGAATTTATTTCTTATTCGCGCGTTGAGTTGCGCTTCCTGGGCGGTTGACTGTACCCGCTGGCGGTGGGCTATGTGACACACGGTTCTAGAAGTGGTTGAGCTTTCGGCGTTAAAGGTTGATAAAAAATATATTTAATAGCGCTCTTTCACTCAATCTTTCTTGGTGTAAGAGGAGGCCCGTGCCCAGCAGTGGGACGATAAAAAGGCTATTAAAAAGCATTTTAGGTATAAGATACAATTTTCAAAAGATTTCATGGAATGATGATGTTAACACAATAAACGATAAAGATGTTTAGTGCACTCCTGTGTGATATCTTTGTCAACTCTTATAGCTCCCTTGGGACGATAAGGGGTGGTCGGCAGCTGAATCTTGCGAAGTATCTGATGAAAGTTACTGGGCTTATTTTGGAAGGGTACGTAGAAAGTGTCGTGATTTTGGGCGCATTATCTTTCACCATTGATCAGATCATCATAAAATATTATATGGAACAGGGAAATAAAAACACACGTGAAAAATATTGAAAACACGTATTTCACGGCTTTGTTTTATTAAAATCACATCAATAATTATGGCTACAAAAAGTGCTACAAACTCGTAGCGCGCTACGGACTGCCTACATGTCTACGGTATTGAATTTGTTATTGAAACAATTTGACCGTATGTACGCCGCTGTCGGCAGCGGGAGCATTCGTTAATCCGCGGATGACTGCGAATTCTTTATTCTTTAGTGTTTTAAGTAAGCATATGCTACGTGTATAGGTACTTTATGTACTACGTGCGTTTATATGGCTGCAAACAATTGTCTTGCCTTTTGTTTTGACTTTACAGCTTTATGTTAAATCGATACATGAGTATTGTTATTTTCTGTGGATTTACAATGGGAGTTGCACAAATAGGGTATTATAAAGTTGTATTGTTAATCGATATTTGGTTGTTAAATTATTTAAATACGACGCTATCTATTTTTCTGATTGCACATCCGTGGGAAAGTCCTCGCTTCGCTTGTATCCGTTCACTTGCAGTACTTTTGTTTTTGATTATTTTTATTCAGATTAATGCAAATGGCTCGGTTCGTAGGTACTGTTACTTGAATGTGTTCTTAATTGCATGTGAACTAGTGAGTGGAATCTTTAAGTGATAATGACCAATACTTGAAGTCGAAAATGGTGAAAATATTTCTTGTAGTTAAGTTGTATTCACAACTTGTGTGAAATAGTTTAGCAACAGGCTTCTTCAGTTAAAAATGTCAAGTACATTTTTCAGATCTAGTATTTTCTAGTTCTGGCAAAAGATGTATAAGAATCAGCTATACAAAATTCTTGCATAGTACTTACAGAAAAAAACCTGATCCAGTCTGCTCGACTCAAAGTTAATTCGGCCATAAATATCGGCACTTTGATACGGTATATCACGTATAACAAAATTCTAATGCTACTAATTGGATGCAAATCTAACCTGAATACTAACAAGCGGTGTTTAGTCCGGTTGAAACATAAATCAAGTGGACCAGATCACACGGATAACGTCTTTCCTTCATAAAAGTGTAGCAAAAAATATCGTCCGAATGTGGTTTGAACAGTGGCCCTCCGCAGTACAGCCTCCGGCTAGCGATTTTTGTCTTTATTTATTTTTTCATTTTACCTTTCTATAATTGCCCCCAATATTTCAAAAGTTTATTACCCCGTGTGAAATATTGGTGTACGAAAAAATGGTTTAGGCACATCGATTTCGAAAGGGTTAATTATTGTGTTTTTACATTAATAGTTGTACATAATTACCTACATTTGTGTAATAAATTAGTCAAGTCACCCATTTGCGTTAAGTGGGTACTAAGTTTTTAAGTACGTCCTAATTATTTAAGAATTAAACAGGCATGTGCATTACTGTTAATGTGCAACATGTATCCAATGTAATTACTGAGAAAAAAGACATTTAGTTAATGTTAATTTTCCATTTACTTGAAGTCATTAAGTAGATACGCAGTTATTGATAGGTGTGCTACCGAACACATGTAAGTATAACTAATTGATTAAAATATTCCTTTTTATTGCTTCATAAGCTGTTCAATCTTAATGTCTGTATATATAGGTGGTAATGTAACACCTTTAATATAATTATGTGAATCATTAGGTGATTTCATATCATCTGAAATGATTCCGATATAATTGTTGTTATCCGTTCAAGCGGTATAAATCTTGTGTTGTTATATTGTGTGATTTATGTGGTGCGCGTACGCCGATCGCTGCCGTAGGAGACGGTTTCCCACGTCCGTTCTTGTCAGTAATTATTATTCAACATTTATTTCAAGTCAGCGGCTACTATGAAAATTTTGGATTTAAGCTGCTTCAGTGAAGTAAAACAATATAGAAAAAAAGTTTAGACTTTTTCCTTCATGAGCAAAAATCTGTGATTTTATTGGAAGTGTAAGAATGCTCCCATTCATAACTTCAAACAGAATAATAGCATTAAATTATAATACAAGCAAAACCGTAAAAAACTCTAAATTCTTTTCGAGGGGTGGTCTAAAATCTAAAACACAAGTATAACCCAAAAACCATTAATTGTAAAAGAAACCTTAGATTTTTTGCACATTATTATCCCGTACCACAGATATGTCCCGGGGACGCATTTGATAAAGTCGTCGAGACTCTTATCAAGGGGTGAAGTCTTTTTAGAATTGGCGCCATACAGATTAAGATATCTGCCCTTAATGTGTTAATTAAAAAAAATACTTTTCTTTTTTTCACACGCGTTATCAACCACTTAAGCAAATGAAGATAGGACTATACTATCGCGGTTTTTACACTTATAAAAGCGTTAAAATTTTAATCAATGAGAGGCGTAATACGTCAGAATCCACATAATTCATTATCGGAATCTGGGGGCATTAATTGGCATTTAAAGTAATTAATTTGGTCATTAAACAATTCAAATTAATTGCCAGAATTTTGCGGTGTTAAAGTGCTTGACTTTTATTACAACTTGGATAAGTTATTATCTCTTAAATTGGGTGATAATGGGTGCCTCACAAATCAATATCGAATGGAAGCTTAATTATGCAAATGTTTACAGTAAATGTACCTATAAATATTAATGAATGGATGAAAGTTATTCATTCACTGTTTAATTAGCGATACAATAAAATTATAGTAACCATTATATAGTAGTTTTAGTTTCGTAGATATGCTTGCGATTAAGCATAAACATGATCAGAACGAAATATTATATCTTTATGTACCAAATGTATACGGAAAAAGAAGACATTTGGAATCCACGCCATGTATATTAACAACAGCGTTCTCTCCGTTTACCAATACACATAACATTTTATGATGCAATAAATATATTTCATTAATACACAATATTTATACGTTGGCATTGTGATGTCTTCTAGCTCAGAAGATTTATGTATGAACACAAAACATTTTATAGGGGGATGGCTCGTTAACACCAATGTAAACGTCGCCCAGTGAAATATCTTAGTTACTGCTAACAGTAACCGAGTGCTGTTTGCTTTACCACTCCTATCATTGACATTAAAATTTTGATGAATTAATAGGGACTGTTATGACCGGTATTGTAATATTTTAAAGAATAACACCTCTTTTTAGTGGCTTGTAAAACAGAAAGTTTGTTAAGTTTTTGGGTTAAATTACTAACGTGATGATTTCTATAAAAACCAGCACTAGTTATTAGAAATCTGGAAGCTGTGATCTTTAGGAGCTATATCATTACTGATAACCATTTATTAGTCTAATTTCTGGGTCCAATTTCATCTGATACAGATTTCACATCCTAGAGGCTTCTGTAGGACTCAGAAGTATTATAACAATCTATCAAAACATGCATGCTCCTTGTGATATTAAAAAAGTAAATAGTACAATTAGAATTAATTAAGGTGGGATATTAAGCCAGTCCCCTTTCCACCTATTAATGTAAGTCGGCCCACCATCAACAAGATGAACAAATACTAGAAGTCGACGACCTCTTCACAATGCAGGAACTAAAGAATTGATAAGCGTAAATGTTAATTATAAATACACCTATTTAAAGCTTTAGATAAAGTTCTTAATTAAGGTTATCTTCGAAATATTGTCACCGTATTAAACAACTGATTACAAATAAACGTTCCAGCGCTTTAAAGTGCTTTTTTATTGATGAAACTACACATTTACACTTGTATTACTTGTAGACACTAGTTTTATACATTGTTTGTTTTTCTTTCCATTACTTTTTAAATAATATGTCCTTGCATCAGACTAAAAGGTGCGGCCGACAAAAAGAGTTACCGTTTCTTCAATAAGCTTATTAAACTTGCATATGATACTGACTTGCAATATGTTGTATGGAGTTCTATTTATTAAAGTACAGCTTGCCAATATACTGACACTCCTAACATATTAACATTCAAATGCAGCCGCTCCAAAATCGTCAAAGGAGCGTGCCAACACATGAAAATATCCAAGTCAATACAATAAATTTTATTGATACAATTTCGCACCTGGGATAGCATGTGCCGACTTGCACAGTTGTACAATTTCGCCTATCTCCAAGTATAGGGTTGCACAAAGAAAGGGGTAATGTAAATAGAAAGCGGAGAGTTTTTGCGCAAACTTTACTGTCATCGGCTTGTCTGTCTGACCATGTGCCTGTATCTCATCTGTCCTGCAGCTTGTTTATTGTGTAATAGCACGAGTGTTACATCTGCTCACATATTATACAATTAAGACCATATAGTTCAGATTGCAAATTACTTTTTTATGAGTTTGTTATTATAGCGTATTAATTAATTTGGAATTATGTAAGATTCGTTACTTCGCTTACACTTACACTCAAAAAATGGTTTCAAAGGATGAAGGCTCATTTACATAAAAGTATGTCTTTAAGAATTAAATTCGCGTGACGAAAATATAAATTTAAGATAAATACAGAGTACAGATACTGGGTACTCTTTAAAGAAAAGTGGTAAAAATATTATCAAAGCTTATGACAAACTGGGATTTTAATTATCCTGCGCCACTTTCGCGCATTCCGCATTTGTATCAAGGCGGATGTTGAAAAAATTACTACGAACGAGGTACACTCGTGTGCACAAGTGTTTGGTTTTGTATTCGTAGTAAGTTTAGTCCTCGGCTTTGTTAGCATATACTTAGAGATTAAAACTAAATACTGGATTGATAAATTTTATGGCAATGCAGAATAACTACGTTCATAGTTTTATCTTAAACCGTTCGTAACTTTTACAAAAAAATATTATCTCCCAAAATTACAGATTAAGTCCAGTCAACTTGACTCATCAAAATTTATTATGCGACAAATTAAGAATACCTAGACATTACTGGCAAACACACTGATAGACATGTACAAATATATTCGTTTCTAAAAACCTTTTAACTGACAGTACCAAAAGATCAGATGAAGGGTACCTAATGAAATTATTTATTTCGAAAATTGAACATTTTCTTTAAAATAACCTTAGCGTACCTGTGCTCGTCAGTACCACACGATGACAAAGCTGTGGCTTGTGCCACTCACGGCACCTGAGCCGTGACACCTTGCTGCTACCCGCAATCTTGAACATCTGCCCCTCGCCGCGCCACTTATTGCTAGCCCGCACTAAACCTAACCTCGTAAACACTAGCAAAATGCATTGTTAATAATATGAGCTTAGGTCTTAGCGTTCCCGTAGACTACAGACTAAACAGTCGGCCGACTTGGTAGGATAGCTTTTTCTTAAAGAAAATCGTGAAACCTTACAAAGTTTTTAGTCCGGCAAGTCATGATTGTAATGAGCACACTACCATTCATCTTCATACTGATTTATGAGCTGGAACGTAATATCGGCCGACTAAAAGTCTGCAGTGTGCTCTTAGAATTTTATAGGCAAGCTGCGAATTTGTATAATTGACAACTGCGTGCCTGGTATTTTCAGCAATTATTTCAGTTTTCAGCTTCATGGTAATTGGAATCAAAAGTAATTACATAAAGTTGGATCACCCCTGAAGCAATCAAAGTACGTAGCAGTTAGAGGTGTATGTTTCCTGAAATACTTGCCACTTAGGGGGACCCGCCTCGTTATTAGGAGGCAAGAACCTTTATGATGGTCTAACTCTAAGCTTTAATAAAATTTTCTTCTTGTAGGTTATATTATTAGAATAAACAAGGAAGAAGTTTAAGATAGTGTTTAGTTTTTTACACTTCCTTTTCTTGAGTACTTTTTTTAACAACATGTACTTTAAGGTGTATATAGCAAAAATGCCTTGCAGTTCATCTACACACTGCTGTCTACTCTTGCAAGAAATGAAGGTGTGATATTTATCCAAATTCTAGGTAGCAGTAGAATCAATTTCACGGTACAAAAACATTGTTTAAAATAATTCTCAGTGAATGACATGTTTTGTAAACATATTATCGATGTAAGAGTCTGTAAGCGAACAATTTGTCTGTCGAAGCAAGAGTTTTGATCTTATCACGTCCATTGTACCTACGGACTTTGGTTAAAGATTACGCTCAGCCACGTCTGAAGGTTTATTTTGAAATTGCTTGTTCGTGGGTGTTATAAGATGAATTGTGCTGGCGAGTGTGAAATTTGTTCTGTGTTGGGTGGTAAAATCTCCAATGGATTAAGAGCTCGAATATTTGTAGATATGTATTAGAGAAGTTAACATTATGTTGTTAGTAAGTTCTGTTAAATGAAATGGTTGTTTTAAGTTTTGATAAATAATGAGACAAGAGATGATGGCAAAACAATTGTGGAGTTTGATTAGCCTTTGCTTAAATATACCTTTAAAAAATGTCAAAACTCGGTCCTGTCCTGTCTAAAAATATATAACGAAACTAGTATTTTATTATTAGTATGGTACAAATCAATATTATTGTCCGAATACAGTGACAAAAATAATATTTCACTATAATATAAATCCTTTCTTTGCCAAAAATATGAAAAATGATGAATGGAACGCTGTCAAAAGTTATATTTATTTTCTTTACAAATTCACGGAATCTGTGCGAATCGGTCGAGATGTTTGCGGGTATCGACGCATTATGCGCGGGCGCATCGTTTGTGCAGCGCATAATGCAACCCTTTGGCGACACAATGCACGTCACTAATCTAGATCATGTACTATTGTCGGCCGCACAATGAATATCTTGGACATCTCATTCGATGTCGATATGAAAGACGTTACGACAATGAATGCAACCGTTGGGTGTCACCCAGTGTTTCACGATCCGTAACTATAACTCAGGACTAGAGGACGCCGGGTAAATTAATATTTTCTATTACAGTTTATTATGACCTAACCGCAGTGTCGACAATCGTTATCCTAAACATGCTTATTTATAATCGTAGCATCGTGCCTGTGCCGGGGGCGCGCGGCGTCCGATCCTTTGAGTGCGGCCATACATCACGGTGCCTAAGTAGACAGTATATCAACCGATATTCAGAGTAATTAGCCCTTTGGCGACGGACCTCCGGGATTTATTGTGGTAGGGCGGTAATGTAGCCGACAGCCGTGTTGCCGGCTTTTGTTCTCCAGCCCCGAAATATTCAATTGGGTTATTATTTCGTGCGTTAAGTAGATCTGTCGGGAACTGTCGAAGAAGCTTCGGACGCCTATTATTATTAAGTAAGCGTATTACCGCTGTGCTGTCCTGTGAGGGTAAATGGCTATTAAGAGGTCGTTATAATCTATAGTAACACGTCAATGATTAAATCTAAGCTCGCTTACTGATACAAATTCCTTGAACAGTGAATTCCTTTTTTTATGAAATCAGTTAATCTTTTAACCGCTACCTATTAAGTAAGATATTCGGGTTACTGTTTCACAAAGAAATATAAAGTTGCGGAACATGTGAACTCAATTCTATTATCACTTAGATAAGTTTCCGACAAAAGAGTTAGGATGTTGCACAAAAAGGGGCGCTAATCAGTCCGGTTGCTACCGCGATCCGTCAATTAATTAAGTTGGCTGTAGATATGAGAGGCGACAAAGAGACAGCCGCCGGGAGAATGCTACCACTTCGCTATATCACTACCGTTATCATAAAATAGAACCTTATTATCTTACGCGTAGAGGAGATTTTGTTAGATTTCGTCGATAGTTTGTGCATTAGCTACCGTAGGCGACGGCGCATGATAACGCCGAGTGCAGCAACATCGTAAAACATCATTAGCAAGATAAACTGCCTAAAAGTAGCCTTTAGTAAACCGAACGCAGGAAGTTATACAGATATGTGTGCTACTTGATTAATCTGAGGAGAAACTCTGAGTCGTTGATACAGCTCTTGACGAGACGACAAAAAAGTCTTCAAAAGATAATCACTTGACAAAAAAATATAATTATCTGCTAGCGCCAGTTTATTTGTTATATTATATTGTGATAGGTGTTATTTTAGCAAATTACGCCCGAAAGATCTCGTGAATTAGTGAAAAGTATTCCCGACAAAACAGTAATTTTATCGCAGTCAAGTCGTTAATAGAACAAACAATCTTATTGTGTGGACGGCGGACAAGAAAAAACGAACAATGTTAGAAAACTTAATTTTACACCCGAATCAAAACTTCATCCCGTATTGTGTTTGTATGGTGCTAACCAATTCCCTTTTGTTGGGACCCCGCCCACGCTTATTATCAGATGTTTGGATGGCATGTCATTTTTTATCAAAACAATAAGGTTTTTTGTAGAAACACTAGGGTAACACGGTCGCTCTCACGCGTGATGCTACAAGTGAATTTGTCAAAAGGTCGAACAATGCAGTCAAATATAATTTACGTAGACATATAAATTATACCACCTTTGTGTTCTTAGAAATAACGAGTAATTGCTTGGAAAGGATAAAGGACAACATCATTATTAATTGTGTCTCACTGAAAAGTCTCTATTACAAGTCATAGTAAAATTTATAAGAAAGTTTGATATTTTACTCTTTCTTGGAGACCAGTGACGTCTTAATGATAAAACACTATACTGAAAATACACCTGACATGATAATAAACAGTTCTACTAACGTGGCCTGTGTTTTGACTAAAATAGATCCGAATTTCCGCGAAATGATTATAGCAAACCCAACAATAGGTTCGCAATCTAATTTTGATTACATAGGATATACAATATAGCAATTAATTAATACTCAAATGTCTATCTAATGCTTTCTTTGAACAGTATAACGGCAATAAGGGCAACAATCCACAATTTACTTGGCCAATATCTTAATAAAAACCAAACAAAATTACAGTTATTCATGTCCACGATCCGCGACCTTTAAAAAAATAATGCCAGTATATCCACCCACATTGGTTATAAATTAATAGAATCTGCCCTCATCGTGTGTCATATAATAATGGTTGATTGGGCTCGTGTGAGGTATTTTTTTATTATTTTTAGGAAATATCTCGACGCGATCGCACAGCGTCCCGCTAATTCTCTACATCTGGACAACGATGATTTATTATATCTAAAGGGTAATAACAGGATTGACACACGAAAGGATGGCTGTTTGGTTATAAAACTAAGACAGTGGTTTTATTAAATTATAGCGATTCAGCCAGACATATCAAGAAATGGTTGGTTATTTCCCAATGGAATGATGTATGGTTTTTAAGATTTTCTTTATTTTATAAGTACTTCACCTAGTCATAAGTACTTGGGTTTTATACACTAATTGAACTACGAACTACTTGGCTTTCGGGCTGCTGTATATTCATTAAATCAATAATTAATTAATTCAATAATTAATTATTACCCTCAAGGAAAATTTAAGTACCAGAGTGATATCGTTTATATCGTTTTATATATATCGTGCGAACAAGGCATTATTTGAGGTCTGTTTTAAAATGACTCAGCTCAAATAAAGTCTACAGAGTCAGACACTAATAAGTCCATTATGCTAATAATATATGTGTGTTATTTTGAGAGCTCTGCCGTCTCCCGCTGTTTTGTTGACAGCTTTCATTGTTTTCATTTTGTGTTATGTAAGGGATTTTGCCTCTGTAATCAGTTATATTGTCTTAGGCTGGTATTCTATATCCTATCTATACGCTGATTTTGCGGCTAAAGATTGAATTTTAGCATTAGTTCGATATAATTGTCTTTCAATCCCTGATACCAAAACCACGGATAGATAGCTTATGGAAATTGGCCATTCATCCTTTGAGATTACAATTACGTAAGACATGTGTAAGTTGAGAACTAATGTATTGAAGCTTCATGCTCTATTTATTAAAATGATCACTTAACCGGTGTTGTATAAAACATAAACAGAAGATTTTTTCTAAATAGGTAATATAGGTATAACCGATATGAAATGTTATTTGAAATTGCAAGAACAATAACACAAGTTATTGATTATGGCCACCTGATTCTAGCAAGGGTCACGTAAGACCCTTGCCAGAATTAGGATGATTTTAGAGTGAGTTTATTTACCCTTGTTATTGTTTATAGATTCATCCCATAACTTAATGAATTACTAGAATTTTTTTCATCCCTAAAGTCAAAACTAATATAGGTCTTAACGCTCCCCTCATCAGAATTTGTAACGAGTTCAACAGTCTTTGTAAATTAGTAAATACCGACATACATATTCGCTCTATCAAAAAGTTTAGAAAATCAGTTTTGGAGATATGGGAATGCAGTAATAGCAATTAATATTAAAATAGTTTATTCTAGTTCCAATAATAGCCACACTTGTAACAAACATACCAATATCATTTGATAATAATTATTAATATTATTGTTGTTATATAAGATGTGTATACCTGTAATAGGCATACATACCAGTAATATTATTGACTTATATCTTTTATACCTTATATGTAGGTGCTGCTGTTGGTATACCAAATAAATAAATAATTGAATGAACTATATTTTTAAACATTTAAAGCAGAGAAAAATTAATGTTTCTTTTTTTTGTAACTATTTTATTATTTAACTTTGACTTACTTTTACTTTTTTTGTGCCTGTATACGTATGTCTTTATAATTGAAACAAAATATCTCATAGCAGGGACGCTAAGGAAATTCGTTACAGGGGAGATTTAATGAAGCTCTTCTATTTACTACATTTGAGTATGGATATAAAAACCTAAAATAAAATATTAAGTTCATTTATCAGTAAAGTCAAGTTTCTTATTTTTAACAATCGTTTGAATTTATATAAGGCCTGACAAGACAAAAGGAACCTATTAACAGAATAAAACTGTTGTAAATAATGTGTTTGAAAAACTAATTGATACACACTGTAACTAGTTTGAACTCACGACATTTAAGCCAATGCAATGTAAAAACCAGTAGGAATAAATGCAGCTTGCAAGTTTTTCAAATATAAAGAAATAAAAATACCAACAAGTCGATTCAATAAATAGTTTTAATTTCTTAAGCATAACTTATAATTAATTAAAGGTATATTTACAATATCATCGACTCGGCCGATAATACAAAATGCGTTCTTACAGTTTCGGTAATATCAGTAAAAGGTAACATGTACTATCGACCATTTGTTTCACAAATTATACCTAAAGGACTTTATTAACAGCCTATACCAAACAATCATTGTCTTTGTGATCATCGACACAATTTAGAGGTATTTTACACAGTCAACACTTGAAAAGTGCACTTAGAAATAAAAAAAAAACTCCCCGTTCGAAAATGGAACTTCATTAAAAAGTAAAGCAGTCAGATGTTTTGTCTGCCTACAAAAAGTCAGTACAGAAATCCAGAACTTGATAAATTACCCCGCAATTAAAACTAGGACTTAAAATCTAAATATTGAAGGCACTATTGTTTTGACTAGATATACAAGAGTCTTTTCGTATGTTTAAACGATAATTTGCACTATTAATAAATAATGAACTTCGTTTTCGGAGGGTTGGGTCCAGTTGTGTCACTCACAACATACTGATCTGTGAACAAAAGAGAATAAACATTAGTATAAAAATAAAAAAAATCCTAATTGGGTCAGGGGGTTATATAGAAACAAGAGTTTTTTTAATAAGGAAAACATGTCTGAGATGTAATGAACTTCCTGAAAATATTTTTTAAAATGTATGTCAACTTACGTGATTGTTATTTTTGTTGCCACCACGAGATAACGTCTAGCAGCTCATCCTCATCCATAGGACCGAGCTGTTGTTGCGTTGTCGTCGTGACCTCGTAGCGATCAGCTGAGTATGCCGACGACACCCCCGACGAACACTCGGAAGGCGCAGGGGAATCCGGCTTCTCAGAACAGGGTGATCCACTTCCATAGAAGAATCCATCGTCCATATCCATTGAAGTCATCGGCTGTAATGTACTCCCATTGGGAATATTTTCTCTATTTTCCTGATCTCTTGTAATACCTAAAGCAGCGTCACTTTCTTCAAGAAGTTGTTGCAGGTACCTTATGTATTCAACTACCATCCTTAGTGTGTCAACTTTGCTAAGTTTCTTTCCGGACCCTCTTCGCGCACCACCTGATAAGGCAGCAACAACCGAGGCTGGCAGGTGTCGGCGCAGCGCGTTGAATCCATCATTCACTTGCTTCACACGATTACGTTCTCGAGCGTTACGTCTCGCGATGGACGCGGCCTGAGGTCCGGTATAAGGGTTTGTCCTAAAGTGCACCTTCTTTCTGTACTGTAGATTTGGTGGCGTATCATGTGTGACATAATTTTTTTCAGGAGCCGGAGCAATAGGTACATTCCTCTTCTCTGTAGATGTCTTAGTTAACGTAGCTGAAGGATATCCGGACGCGACGACTACGTAGTTCGTCTGACCTTGAACAAGTTGAATTTCTTGTAGCATTTTACGTGCGTACGGCGCGGGGGTCACGGCGAATACTGAGCACGACCGGTCGGCGCGGCTATCGGAAAAGCACTGCGCGATAGGGGAAGGTTTTGTGGGAGCTTTCGATACGAGGCGAGCGCGAGCGGCGGCAGCGGAGCTTCACGTACAAGTGAATCGCCGGCGCACGCGCACGCGTTATATCACCTGCGCCGGCTGCAAAAAATATAAATTTTAAAATTCTCTTCCCCTATTATTTTCGATCATCCCTTCCCCCTGTACGTGCGGGTCCGTACCTGGCATAGTGGCTGGGAAGTGCGGCGCGGGGAGGGTGGCTAACGCGTGCCCAGTTTTTTACTGTTGACCACTGAACGCTATAACATAAAATACAAAATGAATGGATTTCGTAGTAATGATTTGTAACAGCACACTTTCAGGACCAGGTAGTGAATCAAATTATGAATTCTCAACCCTCGGCTCTTATAAAGAAAATGAAGAAGTACATTTCATTAAATATAAAAGAAGTTTACTTTTACAGTTTTATTTAAGTCACCATTAATATTTAAGGAATTACCGTTAATGTACTGCCCCTAAAAAGGATGAAGAGATATTGTCACATAATGGGCATATCGATGTCTTTATATTTAAAATAAATCAATCGTCTTAAGAATCCGCATCAGTATTATCAGTTTCAATCTCATTGAGTGTTTGAGTTTAAAGGTATTTCTTATAAAGGCAAGTCGTATTCGAACCTGCTGGATAAAAGTCGCATCAGCGTTTATCGGTACATTATCGATAAAATACATTGACATTTACGTTAATGAAACCAATTCTTGAAATTGGGGAATGGAGCGGTGAAGTTGTAAATGTAATGAAATTACTCCTATTACATTTGTATACGCATGTAGACCGATGCGATAAGTCTTGTGACTTGATTAAACGTGTTAGCTTTCTTTATAAGTTTAGCTGTTTAATGTCGTAGTTTTAAAAAAATATAAAATTAATATTTGCTACAGTCATATTTAGTAGTTCTAATCTTAGAGGTTCATGGTTTTAATTATTATTACCTACCTATATTTTTTGTTTACAAATAATTTTTTATTAGAATAGGTTTATTTTATTGGCGTTTATAGAATCTAAGTAATGTAGAAGCTGAAAGTGCAACCTTAAACCATAACAGTTAAAATTACCACAAGTAACTGCAGATAAAAAGGCGGTTTGAGTAGATGTTATGTCTGTTCAGGTTCTGCTATTAACACATATTTTTATAAATACCTTTAATCGATGCATCCCCTAATTTATGTTTATTTATCCTTTATAGCATTCTTAAAATGTATTTTAGATAATTTGAAATACTTTGACAGAATTTTTCTATTCGAAAGCTAATGAAACATGGTCATTTTTCCTGTTAAAATATGTCAATACCGTTCGTGTGAGCGTCGCCGCCGCGGTGACAGCCACCGGTGTCTTCACCAGCCCATCATCAATTAGATTTAAAACACGCTATGAATTGCACTTCTTAAACTTTATTTTATTTTTTATTTCGTCGGCCCTTTGATCAAAGCCACCGGCTACCGTCAATACGATTGCGTGAATCGAATAACTCTCATTCTATTTCGCTTTACTAATTGAATCGATATGGTTGTTTCGATGTTAGGTATTTGTTTTCATTAGTCGATACATACTTCGTTCTGTATTAGCGGTTAATAGGTCTCGTATTAACGTTCTTATCGATTAATTTTCTAAGGTTCGCTCGTAAAACGTGTTTGTTTTATGGTCTAAGTGTTGCTTTTAATTTTGAGTTTCACATTTTAAAATACTTGAGTAATTATGTACCATACTTGGTTCAAGTTCTTCTTATTGACACGACTTCAAAGAAACTTTTTTACTAGATCTACTTATCTTGTATTAGATTTAAATCGACTTTAGTAATAAAGCACTGGCCAGTCATCTTGTGGGGTTAGACCCCGTGATTTTGTACCGGATATGACCTGCGGGGAGGTGCTAATGGGTTCCGTAAATTACCGATATTTTTTACCTGTTATGATTACTACGAATTGATCCATGTTCCGTTAGGGTTATGCGGCTGGTTAGGGGTTAAATGGAAGACAATGGAATTAAAGTGCAACCCCTGCTGATGTTGAATAAAAAAAGTAAATATGGTATTAGGGGTAATAAACGAAAGTAATTTTATTTAGGTATGAAATTGGTAAAGTGCGTTTGATACAATTAGTTTGTTTAAATTACATAGTTGCAAAATTAAATGTCTTAGACTCTATAAGTAATATTGGAATATCAACTGCATTATATGGCAATGAAGTACTAAGTAATAACTTTCACAGATTCCACAATTATTATCCTCATTTAAAACCCATTCCATTTCATCGGGACCGCAGGAGCCACATTATACCTTAATACTAATTTGATATTTTTCATAAATAACTTACGAGGTGTAAACTTAAAAAGAAAACTTAAATCTCTTACAAAAGACTCGTAGAACGTTCAATGATGTCGTTAAGTTAACTAACAATAAGCTTAAGTAACACGTTAAGTCGTGTAACTTGTCCAATAAGAATGCGACGATAATTCAAGTCATTGTGTCCGAGATGTAAGGGTGGGTAGTATGTACCCCGTGCGCCTACTCAACTCATCGCACCACCCACGTAACTGGTTTCAAATTAAGTGCTATAAAATATTTAATAAAATTGGTCTCTTTTGTTAACTCTTAATACAGATGAGTGTGGGAAAATATTTGCAGTATTTTTCAGCTATATCTTATAAATGTGCAATAGTTTTTTTTTTGTCAATTTTAAGTATTTGGTTTGACAATCGTATTTCCGAAAAAATCTCATCCTTTACTTATAAGTATCTCTTGAACTAGAAATTTAGATTAAACTGAAATTTTAAAGAAAATGGGGGAAAAAAAAATTGAACAATGTCACTCTGACGTGTGAGGCTTTGTTTATTGTTACCACATGACCCCTAAACTCAATATGTCCCCCTTTTAAAAACTGTCATAACAATATCAATTATTTCACCTCCCGTAGAGCTATTACGTACGAACAAATAGTTCCCACTGTTGTGACATATGAATGAGACATTAATATTGCACTAAAATCGCCAGAGATATTCCACGTATTTAAACCTACATAAATATGTTTATCTGACGAGGGCGTCATTAAAGGTAAGGGGACTAAATACTATTGATTCTGAATTTGTAAAATATGATATTAATGTGCAAATTATACGCATCTGGGTGTTCACTGAATTAAAAAAAATAAGATATAGGTATGCTTTTGCATAAATATAAGCGAGCTCACGAAAGATGAGCTAATTACAAATTCTACGTGTTTAAAATCCTCTAAGTACATTATGGCTACTATATATAATACTATATATAAAGTAATTTTAACTAACATCAACTGTTACAACACAATTCAACAGCAAATCGATTTAATTTCCCCATCAAACACAGGATATTGTGTGACATTTACAATTTATTTGAGCAATTACTGCAAATAAAACAATTAGGTAAAACAAATGACGTGAGATGTGGAACATCGTGGGATATAGGGTGAAAACGCTGATGATGTGATGATTATGGGAATTCTGTCATCTGCCACGCACTGAGTTACGCATCGCTGGTTTGGGATTGACAGGATGGAAAATACATCAAACGTAAGTAAACATAAAATAGTACATTTACAAAAAATATCGTAATATATGCGTTAAAGTTACTATTTCTAGTATTTTAACGCACAATACGCAACAGAGGCTAGTAGATTTAGCATGGTTATGCATGGTATTCATGGCCTGTATTATTAACACAGATTTGTCGGGTAATATGCAAAGACATATGTAGACTATGGGAAAAAATCTACTTTGCATTTTGTAATGGTATTTTTGGTTTTCCTTCATTTTCGATGTTTTCAGCGGTTAGTAAGCTTTTTATATTATCATTTTAGTCGTAGATCAATAAACATTTTTGCTTGTCATGCTTAATCGGAATCGAAAGGATCGATAACAAGAGTAACTTACATTAGTAGCTCCTAGCTTCCAGTTGCGGTTCAATGAATACTTCAGTCTCATTAATGCCATGTTTAGAAATTATAATAAATCATAGATGTAAGCCACGCCGCCATCGATCACACAATACAACTACCTGATTCGAACCCAATATCGTTTGATTAACGACTTGTTGAGTGACTCCTATTCATAGAATCAAAGGGTGATCGTATTAAGTATTAATAAAGGGAATGTTTAACATTTCATATCAAGCGTGGTTCGCTAACAATGAGCGGGCATTCCTTGTCCTAGTCCAAGAGTGTTGTATTGGAAATTTGAATTGATCGCCATGATACGCGGTTTGATTGTGTGTCACTAGTTCATTCGATTTCAATAATTTTTGTTAATAATTTATTAAAAAGTTGAGTAAAATAGTAAGATCCACACGAGTCTTATTTTAAGGCAATAAGTATAAGATGAAAATAAACTCATTACTTAGCTTTCTTTTTGAATCGCCTTTTTGATACTTATTTTTCTCGCAAAAAGCACTTAAGAATCTATCACGATATAAAGATAAGACGACGAAAAGATAAAATGGGTCGATAAATAAAACCAAAAGTCCAAAGAAAGTTTGCATACATTAATGGCATTTCTAAATACTTTTTACCCATGGGAATATACTTGTTTTCCCACCTACATGTGCTAGGACAGATAACAGACGTCTTTTAGACGACATCCGAAATGCAAATAGAATGTCTGGAAGCTTGTTGGACAGTGACACAGGAGCTATCGGGACATCGCATCGGTCGCCGTCGCCGCCACCTACTCGTGACGTGACACGTCGGACGCTCTGACGTCGTCGTATCCGATTTCAACGACACCCCGACACCGATTGTGACCGAGATACGATTCGGCCGTGATTCGATTCGCTTTGGCCAATCGGATGCGATTGATTGATATTCGAATTTTAAGATAAAAAGATTTGTTTCGCGACAATGATGTTCAATGTATTGGTAGGGAGTCAATAGGTGGGGCTGGTTGGACTCGCTGGTTTCCTTTGTTGTGTCCCGAACTACATGACAGTGTCCGGCTCTCCAAGTTTTATTTGGAATTGATGAATTCTTTTGGACAGCAAATAAATAGTAGATCTCTATTTCTGTTTTTCTAAGTAATTAAACGTCTAAATAAAAATGTTTTCCATCTTAATTATTTTTGAAAGCATTCTAAAAGTCTCAATAACGAGTAAACGTGTATCATTTAGTACGCTGTATATAACATAACTGACCCTTTGGACATGTGCGCAGGTCTATAAATAAGGCTGGTTTAGGCAATCGCCTCATTTGCCGACAAACAAGGCTTGTAGAATTCGTTTATAGGTTTACGACAGCTCGTTAGCTGCGGCGATAAGATGCCCCTAAATAGATAATTAGTATTGTTTCCTTATATCAGTTGCTATTGTGTAATCTTTTTTTACTGTCAGTTTTATTGATTTGAACGGAATGGCGACGCCCAAAGATCGACATCTCGAAGTGTTAACAGCTGAGGAATGAACAACATAAATAAACCGTCGAATACTGATTGCCAATAAACAAACTCGTTTAATATTTTTGTATCATTTAACTCTGACAACAGCTGACAAAATGCGAACAAAATAAGAATTCGTTCTGTGCGTCACCCAATGAATGCATATAGGTAGATAAACTGTGAATAATCAGCTGTGTAATTTAAAATTGTAATAAAATAGAATTAATAATTAAAATCGCCCTAAAAGTAAATAATATAATAAAAATAGTCATAAATATAGTGTACAAATGTTTGTGACGTTATCGTAAAAGGATAATTGGAAAAAACCTGTGCGATACTGAAGCGGTCAGCTGTCAACCGCTCAGTTCAAATTAATCGGATTATAACGGGAAGTATCTTTCTATTATAACTGTATCACGCTTAATTGTATTAATTCCTTGACTATATGAGGATTTTTATTTCCTTACGAGTCAAATTTATGTAAAAGGACAGTTTAATAACCTACCCCACCTTTGCAATATAAAAAAAACTAAAACCAAAAACAGCTTTCTTCTGATAACTTAAATAATTAAATCAATATAGCTATCAGATAAATCTCTTGTTCCTTAACTGTTACTTGTATAAAATTACACATTAAATCAATACTTTGTTGTCAAGTGTTTACATTTTAATTTCAGTACAAAACACTGAATTACTTAGATTAATCTTAATCTTTTCTTTTGCTTTATATTCTTATAACTTCATAATTTGTTTTTGAAATAATTCATTACCTATTACACCTAAACCTTCTATTCTTTTCTGTCATTCTCATCTTGTTTACTTCACAATTTCAGTAAATACCTGACACCATGTCCATTATGACACGAAGGGCCACTGCCAAGGACATGGAGGTTAAACTGAAGTTGACCCTGCAAGAGCTCAAAACATCTAAGGAGCTCTGCGAACAACTGTTAAGGGAACGAGATGAAAGCGAGGAAGAGATACAGAAGATAATTAATAAAAATTCTGAATTAAAGTCTCAACTTGCGGAATTACACATCCAATATATGGATGTTTTGGATCAGCGGGATAGGTTACAGGAATTTGTAGGTTCTTTCAGTGAGTGTAGTGATGCTCATGAGAGGGCTTTGAGTCGCATTACTGAATTGGAGACAAGCTTAATTGATGCTCACAAGTCAATCATATGCTACAAGCAAACACAACAACAACAAGAAAGTGATGACACTCATGGCCTTTTTAATGAGCTTGTTACATCAAATACACTTAGAATTAATAATTTGAGCCACAAAAAAATTAAAAAATACATCAGAATTAACAAACTGATACAAAAAATCAAAAAAGCGTGTAAAAAACAAAAACTTAATTATAAATTAAATAATTTAATTAAAACTAAAGTAGATTTAAAAAAACAGTTAAATTTATGTTCCAATCAACTTTTACAAAGTAGTTTAATGTATGATCAAGATACACAGGTTCTGCAACAGGAGATGCTTGATCTGCAAGGCGAGTTAACAAAAATTGCACACAAATATGAGGCAGCGCAATATCAAATTAAGGCACATATTCTGGCTACCGATGAGCTGCTACAGTTAGGTAGTGAAAATATGGACCGGCTTGATTCTCTTAAAAGTAAATATAAGAATATAAGAACTGTACTTGTTCCCATCCAAACAGTACGAGCTGACCCACAGTTAAACATTTCAGTTTACTACATCACAGTCAGCGTGAGCTATATATAAACGAATTACACAATAGAGATAGTTCACTGTTCAGAGCAATGATACAACATACGAAACTGCAGCTTAATATATTATTTCAGGAGAATCAAAAACATATATATCAGAGAGAGTTTTCTGATAGGTCTAGAGATCCTAGGTTTAGAGTATAAATTGATCTCAAAAAATTTTGTAAGAGATAAGAATATACCCATGTTCACCCGGTGCCAGCGTACAATGAGATAACAGAAAAAATTAAAATGACAACCAAACTCAGATACCACATTCAAACTTCCATCTGGCTACTTCTGAGATAGTTTAGCAGTCAAAAAACATGATATAATCGACTGTGTCGAATTCAATTGATTAAAATTAAATAATGAAACTATATAAGTAAGATATTTATCGCTGCATAACCACAACAAGAAAATATATATATAAAGCAATCAAGAATCTATATCTAATCTGAAATTTAACATTGTTATATACAAACAACTACGAGATACTAATCAATAAATAATAAGATATTTTATACAAATAATAAAATTATATAATAATTGTAATACAAATGAAATAAGTATCTAAATATAATATATAATCGAGACCAAGAATGCTAAATACGTATAATTAATATACAAATGACCCGGGTTTCTACTCGGGTAACTAATCTTTTTAATGATATTAGTAATGTACATAAAATACAATTATTGACACACCGGATTAGTTTAAACTACATTGCCTGGGTGCGACAACCGGTGGGCCACATCATTGAATGTTGTACATCAAAACCATTCCAAGGCCTCTCCGGCAAAGATTTAGAATTAAGTTTTAATTATGAGCATTATATGGTACAAGTAATGGTGCATAAACTGAGGCACTGCACCAGAAATTGTGAAATAATATTCCATAATAATAATAATTAGTTCAGTATACCCAAAGTTCATGCTGTTAGAACGAAGGCCGATACCTTATGTTGGCTCCTCTTATTAATTTGTATCCATAATATAAAATGTAAAAGAACGTTCTGATATTGTAAAAATTGTCAGTGAGCCCGCAAAGTGTTAGAAATGTCCATGTGTATTGAAACATAGAAAGAGAGAATAATAATAGTTATACTTTGTCGCATGTGATACTCCAGAGCCTCTCGTGCCGCTGATTCTTAACATATTTGAATCAGTAATAGAAAATTGCCTTTCTAAATACACATTCTAGCAATAAATACTCCTTTAGTTTGCGGTGACTTCAATGTTAATCTTTTTTTAGAATCATCCGTCTTTATCTATAAGGTTGTTAAACTTATTTTAAATCATTCAACTTAGTAACATCCCTATTCTAGAACCAACACGAATTACGGCAACCTCGTCACTTGTTTAGATAATTAGCAATTGGTAAACCACAGAAATCTCTCCTGT
>NWSH02000050.1:4632253-4672477 GCA_002382865.2 Heliothis virescens | reverse complement strand
AGAGAAAAGCAGCTCCATAAAGACTTGGCTAGTTTTTTACAGTATGTTTTTGGTGGGATAAACATTTACTGGAGGTACTTTCGATAATCAAATAAACTATAATGATTGTTATTTATTTACGTGAGTTGATGTGTAAAATATAGAAGCTCAGGCAAATGTAGTTATGCTGAAATAGAGACAGTATCGCGGGTTAAGAACTAGAGTAGCGTAAGGGCAAAAATGCAAAATTTTTTTTTTTCACCATTCGCTTTTTTGATGCCCATTTTTTTATGTGCCCAAAAATTGGACCGATGTAGTGTGTAGATTGCTTAGTACAACAATAGCGTATATAAAAAAAAGAAATTTGTTTATTGCCAAAATGAAGTATTTCTACTTACAATAACCTGGACATTATTTTATCAAAAAAGTTACGAGCACAACGATCGTAACTCGATTTACAGAACGAATCAGACACCGAATATGCCTTCAATGTAATCGATCAAATAACGTATCTTGTCATACGCTATTAACGCAGAAAGTTTGATTATGTACCTCCCTTGGTTTGTTTCGTGCCAAATAAACGTAAAGTACCGTTTCTGCTTATGGGTCCTTGTTTTGTACGCTTTTGTCATTTTTCTCCGTGCCAAAAAAACGTAAGGGTGGGATACGCTATTACGGCACTAAATAACTAAAGTATTGCAGTTAGCTTTTATGTCGTATATCAACCAGTTTTTGAAAAATAAATTTTATTAATATGAAACCGTTTTTTGACTGACCAAAAATTTACACTATTCTGTAGCCAATAAATAAAGCTTTATTATAAAAAAAAATAAGATATGTCACTACTACAGATTTTGCCATACAAGAGCTATAAGACACAAGTAGGTGAATTTGAGTTGTTTTTCGGCTCTCCTGAAAAGTTGTCATTTTGCCCTTACGCTACTCTAGTTCTTAACCCGCGGTATTATGTATTTTTTAGAGTTGAAACGTTGTGTCATTGGAAAACGCCAAGTTTAGTTATTTGAAAAACTAGCCTAAGACTCAGTTAATTATGCAAACAGATTGCTAAATGAACAAATCACTAGTTTATGAGATAATAATGAATCGTGTAAATTGTCCTCAAGCAGGTGCGATAGTACATCTGCGCATGCGCCTATGCTCCCCACCTCTAGACCTCTATCATTATTTCTAAGAAAATCCGATAAATCATGTTTACTTATATAATTTAATTATTGCGCAAGATACTCTCTTCTAACAAACCAAATTACTTGCTTAGATCGCGAAAACGTAATAAAAGTCTGAGTACTTAATTGATATTCACGTGTATCATGGGCCCGAGTATTTCCATAAATTATGTTCCAAAGGTAGAACTTGGCTGTCATATGGTTATGAGGTTGACATTCCTCATCAAATGGTACTTTATCGGCGATGCAAAATGTTATAGAGTCGATTATCCTGTCATATTACGTTACGCTTATCAACCCAGAACCATCGTGCTGTCGTTAAGAATTTAATTTCTAATATAAAGTGGCGCTATAAGAAAATGTTGAAGATTTTTTCTGTGATTTTGCATATCTAATATTAGTGTAGTTATTTGTTTTGTCATATGCCAGTCAAGGTGAGTAATTAATTTAGTAACTCATATGTTTAAAGTGGTCACATGATTCGCTACATAAAACTTGTTGAAGGAAAACTTATCATCTATCTACGGGACCTGAAAAAGTTTGCTCAAAACTTGTCTCTTGACATGTTTGGTTAATAACAACAATTTGGTAGGTTCGTCAATTCAAAAGCTCCCAATCTCCGCGTGCCTCGTTTGAAACACGCGCCTCGCAACTTCTTAAGTGTATGCGACAGGTTAATTTCAAGAATAAATTGAAGCTTGGCGCGATCGACCGCTTTTATGGGTCGACGGCGTGTTTATGCGAGAGGGAACCATAATAGAGGCTTAGTGAGTCCTGGATGAGGACACAGCTGCCCATTGGGCGGGGACAACGGTTCCAACGAGGGCTTGTGAATTTTTAGTACTCACTTCTGCGTAATGTGGATCCTATAATGTAATACCTGCATACGTAATTTTTTAAACTCCATCCATTTTATGTCATTTTTTAGCGCTCACTTACCGCGATAGACTCGGTGAGATACATAATTCATCTAGTTGATAAATGATTTAAAATTATTGTGGTTATAATTTATTTTCATTTGACGCTAAGTGACAGATATAAGTAAGGCAGTACGACTTTTCAGGTTGATTGAATTTATTGTTATTGTAACAATATGTCGACGAACAAATCAAGTGACTGTTGTTGATAAGTGGAGCACCTATTAAGGGTTGTTTTATCGGAATAATTGAGTGTAAAGACCCTGTATAATAATAATAAACCCACATCGATAAACATTAAAATGGCGCTGTCCATTTATTTTGCCCAGAGCAATTAATTGTAAATAAAAACTAACTTATAATATTCGCCTAAAGCCGACATCTAGTTTAAAGCTAGCTTTGAGCTTTTGCAAAAAGCTAACAAAACCTTATCAGCAGATCATGTAAATATTGCTTTACTGAGTATTCTTGATGTTGCGACTAATGTAAGACCCACCAAGAAAAAACGATGTCCATAAATATTTTAAAAGTACTACAGAGACTACGATTACCGTAAAACTTAGCGGCAGATCCAATCCAGATAACATGACAAAAGTTTCAACATGTGCACTAACAAATGTATGTTGACACTACCAAAAATGTATCACATGGCAATTTTGGACTCTACTGCTATAGTAATAAAGGTGGCAGTGTTATCATTGGATGATTTTATGCATGTTCAACAATGTTGGTCACGAGTAAAGAAGTAGGTTCGATACCGATCTCGACTCACGCTGTTAAACGTACACACATGAACATGCCTGTAACTACTGCTTTTATTAAATGTTTTTTCTTTTGTTCAAATTGCCATTATTGGCTTTTGTTTTAATTTATGATTTGAGAACGACATCGGTTATGCATTTTCCCGTTCTATATTGACGTAATGTAAGAGCTCGTTGAATCGTATTTTAAATAACTATGAAATGAACTATATTAGCATAATACAGCAGGTTTCGCCTCTTTACATGGAAATATGAACAAGTCTCGTAAACGTGACATTGTATCGTTACACCGTCATTTTTGAATTTTATTAAAATATACATAATTATATAGCATAATTTTATCAAATTATCCTATTATTTTAATGAAATAAGTACAATTATAAATAATCTTATGCACCCATAAATCGTATGAGGGGCACTGCATGTCTTTTTAATTTTGCAGTGAACCAGTTACTTGAAAATAGTAGATTTTATCGGATAGCGCATTTTAATAGGAGTAAATGTCACGGCCAATGAAATTAATCACCTAATTTGAAGGTATCATATTTTATGGATACAATAGTATGTTCTTTAAAGTATGTTTGTTTTTCGAATGATATCAATCACAGTATAATGTAATTGGCGTATAAAACACATAAACTGCTGTATAATACGAGCAAATCTCCCCGCGTCGGACATGTATGCGCGCACGCACGGTATCGGGCGCCTGGCGCGGCCTACCCGTGAATTTTAAACTTTCATTAGTAACCCACAAATGTAATCGTTTACATTAAATCGCAGGTGTAATCCAAGGTTTTTTTGTTTATATCAATCATCTGATACATATTTTATTTAAGGAGCGTGAATAACATGCTTATTTCTGTTCTGTAAAGTAAATACATTTATTAATAACATTCATATTTTAAGACTTTTTGTCCTAAAATGATTTCAAATTATTTACTTTTTATTACTACAAAATAATATACTCATCAAACAATGACTGCCCAACATACATTTGTATACGCAGCATTTACAATAAGAACCTATATTAAACGAATAAACCCATAAAGCACACTCAAGCAGGCTTTATCTAGATTCGACTTATAAAATTAAATGGCTCAATCCCGGCTCGGGGCTAAAACAAACACGGGATTATCTTTACGGTAACACCAATCCCGCAGCAATTGTAACACAAGCTCTGCTAAGAATAACATTTTTCATTCTTCAATTGATTCTTCGTTTTAGATTTAACTGAAATATTAAGCATTTGCTATTTTTGTAAGTTTGAGGATAATTTTTCAGTCAGATGCGCAAACATTTTTCAACACGCAAACAACGAAGCATTTAAAGGCATACCGAAAAGAGAATCATGATAAATTTGTTTTAATTAAAAACGTTATACAGCCAAAAGTTTATTCAATTAGAATCTTGATAATTAAAAACCGCCGCCACAACAATGCGCACACGCAAGCGGTCAAACGCTTAAGGACGTGATACATCTCTCCGCACATCGAAATATAAATCAGGGCAGTATAGACGAGGCCTGCCCCTCGTGAGCTTTGAACAACGGATACGATCACTTGCCAACAAAAACAATTAGCCGCTCACTTGCACTTACCATTACGTAGATCCAAGATAACGTTACTGAGCCAAGTGTAAATAGAATCAACAATAAAATCAGTTATAGTGGTCACTATCTGATAAATAAATAAGACGTAAAAAGGTTTCATTCCGCTGCTTATATGGCTCATGTCAATTCGTAGGCAGTTTTAAACGTAGAATTAAGAGATTGTTTTTAATTCGCGATTTCTTTGCGATCGTTTTTTAAAAGCGTTATGCTAAATGCTACTGAATATAAACCATACTTTTATGAGTAGTTACTACGCTATTATAAAATGCTTGTGGACTGTAAAATTTAATTATGGTACGTCTTTAACCGGGTTGAATGACAGTGGCTGATGATTCTTTGTATATATTGGTTTTGGTTTTCAACAGAATATGGGCTGATGATTGAGATTTTTATTAGGTATACAGTCAGTTTTGTTAGTATTTGTGAAACTTTTTAAAACTGATGAATGGGGTTTTGGAGGCTTCCAATAATGTTGATCTTCAGGTTACTTTAAATAAAAAGTAAGAATCGAGAATAGCTTAAAACTAAGACTATTTCTATAAAGCAACAACCCATTCTACTGCTACATTTGGGTCTCAAAAATTGTTAATACTACACGCATTACTAAAACTCGTTCGAATCTAAGGATGTTTTGTTCAGCCATATGAACCCTAACTTACATACCTACTGTAAAGAGCCTCCTATACAAACTAAGCCAGACTGCCCAAAGGCTAACACAAATGATAACTATAAAACAAACGTGTGTATCACCGTGGGATTGAAATGCGAATTTTGATATCTCAATCTGTGTCGGGTCAGAGACGCCGCGGTCACGACGGCCTTCGGTGGTCACGAGCTGAATCGACTGTGAGCTTATTAATTATTATCTGACCAGTGAATTAACTACACTAAAGGATGTTAACATGCCGTATGCATAGTCGAGGATTAGGAAGTCCGAATAAATAATTATATTTTTGAGGTATTGCTGGCTTGAAATTTTTTTCTCTTATGATTTATCTCCTATGTAAAATATCAAAAATCTTTAGAATGAAAATAGAATGAACAGACATATAACAAAGTAGTAATAATTCTACCTATATAAGCTTATTAGGCATGATATCAATTAACTATTTATTACAATAAACAAACATTTATAAAAATTAAACTATATGAAAACTATGAATACGGCAAGTCACACGAGCAGGGCGAAAGGTCTCGACCAATGGGCCGCCGAAATTAAATACAGGACATACTCGCTTAAGGCTCGGATGCGATAAATTATAGCTTAAGTGATTCTTGACTTGAAGAGTCTCGCTGATACAGGTCAGATAAAACGCCTCAAACATGCCATAAAACAGCCATTCATCAGCTTTCTATGGCATTATATAGAAAGCCTGATAATTCTCGAAAAAGCCTCCGGTGATGCTACAGGTGATCAGTTTACAGCTTCTGTGTACTTGAAAACAGTACTTAATTTTTGCACCTTTACTCAAAAGAATGGTGTTTAGGGCACCATTTTGTTTTAAATACCCAATTTCCGTTTATTAACTAGTGTTGTGCAGGAAACAACTTTACAGCGCCAGACGCCAGACCATGTATCCGATCCTAATTCAACTAGTACACCTATAAAGAATTCACATGGTGATACAAAACTGAAAATATATCTTAAAGTCATTATTATAAGGTCCTAATTTGATTGACATGATCTTTATAAAAGTGCGCCGTGTGACCGAATTGTTTTTTATTAGTATCAAATACGCGACGTGGTCGGCGCGGGCGCCACATAGATTGCATGAAAAAACAAATAAAAATAGGTTAGAACTAATAAGTGTGTAATTACGTTAGTCTCGGAGGGTGGCTCTCGCCGGTGGGCCACCCTACCTGGAAGGGTGCATCCATCATTACTACTGCGGTATTAATCAAAGCATTTTGATTCATTAGAATTTTCGCCTTTATAATACGAATTGGGCAGTGAAGCTCGATCATTTATGGATCTTTAGAAACTGTATTATTTCTAAGTGATAATACTCATTACATTGAAAACTGATTGAAACGAAACCTATAGATGTTAAAATAATCAGTTTCTATTTTCTATAATAGGCACTTTAATTTATTTAATACATACATTAATTCTTATCCAATAAGTAACTACAGTTGTGTATGAGTAAACCTCATCATTACCAAGCGATGGGGTGGTCACCCACTGTAGTGATTCACCATTCACCCCTAAAGATGTTATCGATGGTTGTTGCAGTCAGATGTTTAATGCAACACTGTTTGTTACTCACGTAAAGCTTTAGGTAAATACATACATACATACACAAATAAATTAAGTACATAATCTAATTTTTAAAAGTCATGTCAATATGATTTCGGGTGAAGCCTGGTAATGGAAAATAATCTTCGCATAAATAAAAAAAAATATTAAAACATTTTTGTGGGATTACGTAGCCTTATTGTCTATGTCTCTCGACAAGCAAATGCTATACAGTGATTTTATGCTTTATATCATGCAACTCATTTCTGTCATGGGTAATGCTATAACTCCTATATCGTGATTAATCGTGAACCATATTTTGTACTGCTATAATGCTACATCATTAAATGGTAAGCAGTATTCACATCAATTAGACCATCACTATTTCTATCCATTTATCTCGCTATAATATTGATAGTTACCAGATAACGCAATCCCTGGTAATCGGCTTAGTGTGACGCAACTTACTACTTCTGGTCCATAATAATGATCTTTAAATCCAATCTGTAACTACCGTACAATCCAGTCTTTATTACAATAATCAGGCTATCGTGTCTTCGATAGTATGGGACCAATTTAAGAACTGATTTTATTACACGTTGTTGTGGTAGTATTCGATGTGGAATTTACTACAGCTTCTTATTACCATTGGATGTTGAACTAGCCTCTTGCAGAAAGTACTATGTTAGCAAATTAGCATCACAACATGCTACATATGGTTGGTAAAAACGCTACCTCTTTACTGATCTCTCATTATACTCATAAAATCAGACAGAATTACTCCACCATCATCGTACGTCGAAAAGTATCGTAACTTTCTATTTCGGAAAGAACAAACACTGCTGTTTAAATTTCACTTTTACAAACCTTTGCGAGTGTTATCTGTATTTGTGTTATGATGATCACCTAACCGTATTTGATACCTAGTAACTAGTACCTCGTGTAGTGTAAACAAGGAAGTGGTTAACAGTAGGCGATCGTGTGCCACTAATCGTTGTGCAGGGGTTGACAACAATGAGCAGCATTGAGATCAGTTCATTGGCAACACCTTCGCGTGCCGTCCACCCACGCAACTCAGATAACAAGTTGAATACATCTGCCCGTTTGATAAAATAATACCATGTAAGGCAGGTAACGTTAGCAGGCAAATGCCACTGTATTCCAACGAAACATTTTTGGTACTTCTTTAAAATATTAATTCCACTTCACCAAATAAATACTTTGTCAATTATACTTTTATGATTACATAATGCCCATAAAAGCTTCGGTATGGTTCATCCTAAACAAAAGTCTTTATGCCGCCTTCTGCTCGTAAAATGTCTCTTTTAAAAAGATTACGAATTGATATAAATATTTTTTTATGGCAATATAATAAAAATGCACTATTCTGCCACACACAGACTATGATTATTAATTTAGTACGCAACACACAATAGCTGGTATTTAATGTACTAATTAGAGGGTCATTTGCAAGTGATCGCATTTTATGAATTCGAGTGATCTTTGAGGTTTTATTGTGCCACTTAAGGGAAGGAATCCTTTAATTTGTTTGTTTAAAGGGCCCTCGTAAGTGGCGTGGCCATTCAAAGGGTTCCGGTGTCATTACAGCCATTAGGTGAACTCACCACACCGACAATTACTTGGGAAGGTTTTCAATTTACTTTATTATTTATTTATTTATGCGTTATCTCGGAATGATGAGCGATGGTATTATGAGGATCACAGAGAAAACAGTGGAGATGATTTAATTGCAAAAATATTTTTTTTTGGATGTATCTACCATGACAAAAATTGCTGGGCTTAAAGTGCGTCTAGAAGAAAAACTAAAACTGACATCTTAGCATAACAAAAATTGCAATGACCTGGCACAACTTCATTTGCATAGGCCCAACTTCGATTAGTGCTTAAAATATCAGTCACATCATTACTATTTAAGAATGTGAAGATTATCTGGCACTATTTTTTGCTAAGAGAGATAAAAAATTGACACTGTATGAACTACTTTCATATTCGAAATTCTCACTTCTTAACTTTACATTACTAGTGGTCCAAATAGAATAGACATGTCTGTGCATTTCCTTGTGCCTGGTTACAAATAATATTGGAGCCTATCTGCCAACTATGATTAAAAGCATTATGTTTATAGGCCCGAATTGCTCCAGCATTAAATGGATCTAATGGGAAGCGTTTATCTTAATTTTAGTCTCCCACGAAACGTTTGACGCGCCCTAATGCCACGTAGATGACTGTTTATAATATTTGACAAAAAAGGTGTTTCACAACCTCTATAAAAAAAGTTTATTCCATAATAACAAAACTTTTGAACTCAAACTATTTTGTTTTGTAAAATCCTTTTAATGGGTTAGGGTCAAACTTCGCATATTTTCGACTGGTAAAAAGTAACATTAGGCTTGTGGATCCAGAAAAAAGAAAATGCTATCCAAAACAAACAAAACATAATAAATAGCCTCCGCGTTTTCATATTCATTCTAAATTAAATTTAGGCGTGATTAACTCACTCGAGGCGTTTTCTCTGTTCATCAATCAAAGTGTGGTCACGAACAGTGGAAGCAACATTTACTTCCTAAGATATATCTCTTTCACGCTCTAAATAATCTGTATAGATTAGAGAGGGACGAAGTATACTTGATTAGACAGTATGCAATTATGATTTTCAGAGTTCACACGGGTGCCTCGGGTGCGGTCAGACGGCTGACTTCAGAAGCCTCCGGTAATCAATTTTGTACACAAACGGCGGTTATTAATTGATTTTTTCTCTCTAATGACTAAAAATAACATCTGCCAAATCAACAGGACCGGTCGTTAACGAACGTGCCAAAATTTTATTTTCTCCTGTCTTCAATCTCACAGATAACTTGTAATGTACACGTGTTGTGTATTTTAAGGTAGCGATAAAGTGACTTATGTGATAGAAATTGTCGCTAAAACGCCTACCGTTAATTGATTAAAATTCATTGATGCCGTAAATTTTAATGACTGCTTGCATATGTAAGTTAGAAATTCAGTGATATATTTTGAACCCCTCAATCATGTCCTTGAGTTACGTAAACAAACAGCACTATGCATAGTGCTATTTGTTGTTGCGTATGCCGAGTAAAAAAAGGGGTTACAAATTTGCATGATCAGATTACAATATGAGCGTCACAGTGGGATAGAGCTCCGGTTCGTACGAGTGCCGCTATAAATTTTATCACACATTCCTAAACCGCGTGCAGTCTTATTTATGAGCCGATACTAAGATTTGATAAATATTCGCCCTGGGTGTTTAACTAAACCAAATTAGATTAATCTGTTGAATTGACTATCATGATTTAATGTTTGTTTTTATATAATAATTTCCATGATTAAACAGTTTCCAATTAATATGGAAATGATTAACGTTTATTTTTTGTTTCAATAATGTCATTACCATTTTATAGAATTTTATGTTTGAGTTTTATTGTGTGTTAAAAGCTATGGTAATGTAGTACTCAATACGTTTGAACATTTCGCCGATGTTTTACATAAAAGTTTGGCAACGGTACAGCTATAGAGAGCTATCGCTTAACTTCGATGCATTCCGTTAAATCTACATATCAGCCGAGTGATTGAACTAAACAATTGAGATTACAATTGGATATGCAAAACGATTGGATATTATTCGATGTTACATACGATACTTACTGTGTTTCGTCAGGGATGTATTTCCTTAAATCAAACCGCTTTGGTCCCGAGACGATCCCGTTTTGCATCCGTTCGTACATCAAGATTGCTATCAAAGATTTACAAGAGCCGTCCTCGATGGGAGAATGTTCCTTTTCCAATTGATACAGACGAATTATTTATTTATTTCAACTGTGTTAAGGCGAGTTTCGCTAGTCAATGTTTTATTGAACGATTTGTACTTACTACGCTAGGAGTACCTATTGTGAATTTATTTAGTTGTACCAATGTTTTGAGATGTTTCAGTTGAGATCTATTAACTACGAATGGGGGCCGACAAATGCAAATTGATGAATGGGAACATCGTTTAAAACTGTTTGTTAATCAATGGGAAGACAGAACTACGTCCAACTTTTGTGCTGGAAACATCAGCGTTGGGCATTGTGAATGCACGAACACATTTGTGCTGAATGATATTACAAATTCAAAACTAACTCATTTCTAAACAAAAAAAAAAGTATCTGAGAAAATTATTTAAACAAACAAAACGCTAATGTGTTTCGATTCCCATATATCCACATAAATTATGAGGCGCGGCGCATCGCGGTGGTATCAAAGTCCGTTGAACAAATAACACGTCTGGGCTGATTTAGTGTTTGTCCGCGACCCTTTGACCGGGCCTGTCCACACCTATGGGTGGGCAATGTGCCATCCCACTGCCTAGCTGACTTCAACTCGTAAGCCGGTGATTTACGATATTAAGTAGTAAAAGTCGGCTTAGGTATTTATTTTTATTGTCTACCAGAGATCGAGCTCATAATATTTTTAATGTTTGAGTTGGCGGTTTCGGTGTAAGAAAAGTTTTGGTACATTCCGTTGAATGGGCAGGCACGACTTAAACTAATTTCATTACTATAAAGAATCTCTTGAACGTCTCCCAAATCAATGTCAATAATGCTATTTTATTCAAAATGAGCAATTACAAGCGGAAACATGACCGAAAGAAATATCCAACGGCTAATCGATTAACAAGAATTATTGATATTCAAAAATCGATTTCAGCGTCCAATGCAGTTCCGCGGGAGAAAGTAAGATATTCAAAGGGTTCTATGTAAGCGTGAAATTATTATATTCAAGGATCTTAGCTTACCGACTCACCCTTTCGATGCACAAAGACATATCCGGGTTGCGAATACAACTCAATCGATTCGCACAGGAAGTTGCAATGGTTCATTACCCCTGCATTATGTTTTACTAACATCCAATATGGCCTTTTAGTTGTACCGACATTTCGTTTTGATAATGGAAAAGATAATTCTTGCACTTTACTTGTATATTGTGTGCACATCGTCATAGCGTAACATAATGTGTTATACATAATACGTACTAAAGATTTAAAATCTTTCCTAAAGATTTCATCCTTAATGTTTAATTGTCAGTTATGATATGGTGTATAATTTTCATTAAGATAGATTTTACTTAAAAAGTCTAGATCCATCCTCTCATACTTAAATCAACATAAGACCCGATATCGGCATAAGAATGAGCGCACACTGACACATCAAAACGCATCACATAAAGCAGCGTTCAGACGCCACAATAAAACTAATCACGAACATTTTTCAGTACAGGACGTTTCAATCGCAACATGTTATCGTTAATTAAAATACGGAGGCAACATCGTTCATCTAGTTCTGTCTGTTATACTTTTTGTTCGACGCTGACTAAATTATGTCTTTATAGTGATGGTGTAGTGTTATCACCGACCACCATCTTGTGATCGAGGCCTGCCACAGTAATTTGTACCTGCCCTGTGTTACCGATGCGTCGATCTGCTGCTTTGATCACGTTGCGTTTTATTTGGGAGACACACTGTGTTATAATTATTGGGACTATGTCGTTAAGTTTTGGTCGACACAGAAATGAAGGCCAGGAAAATTAGATTCTGGTATTAGAAATAGTATTTTGAATTAGAGGAAATCAGTTACTTTAACTATTTGTTGAAAATTACGGTTCATAGGAAGTTGATACAAACACTTGGTATAGCAGTATTATTTTTTACCCGACTGGCAAGAAGGGCAGAACCCTTCTGTAGAAAAATACCTTTATTTCTTATAAAGAATATCTTAAAATGTTTCTCATCTTTAAAACCCGTGTGTCACAAAAAGTCGAAATAAGAAACTATGCGGAATAAAAATTATTGTGCTTCTTAAGGGGTCGATATTTTTTCATGTTGTCGAGTTTACTTGTAGGTGTCCGGAAGCGATGTTCATTCTGGTCGCCAGTGATTAATGCGCTTGCTCTTGTTCACTCTGATTAAGATTTCAAGGGGAGTATTACAAATAGAGCACGCATGGCAGATGTATTGATAGTCCACCAAAGGTGACCATGTTTTTTTTTTCAAATTTCGTTTGTTTCCAATTTTTTAACTGAAGGGACTTTATATTCTTTGAGTAGAAAATGTGGTGTGCGAAAAATCAGTAACATGAATGCATAAACTTGTACATACAAAATAATAGGTTCTGTTATGTTGTTCAAACATTCTCAGGTTACAGGCGCCAGTGGGCAAACTGCAATATTTACTTAGGTCAGTTTTTTTCAACGCGTTTATGCAGAGAATCTGCATCGTAGCACACACTATTGTATTCAACACGGAGTGTTTTATCTATTTGCTGGTTATTCAAATGGCTATTTTAAGTATTTTAGGATTAAAAGTTACCATTTGTCAACTTCAAAAAGCACTTCGGACAAGTATAAGATGGTATAAGTTTTGCATAAATTTCTAAGAGATTTGTCAATGCAGTTAATAATTTCCACAAATACCAATATGAAATGCTTATAACATTGATCCCTTGACACCACTTCGAAACGTACTACAATAATTAATCAACATTTACGTCCTCCATCTATCATTTCTATCACAATAGTGCACATTTTGATTTGCACACGTGCTCCACCGTGCAAAATCTAAAGTGTTAGGTTACAGTGAGTAGAGTACCCCTATGAATTGCATCGCAATGCACTCCACCCTTTCATTTTATCGTATTGTGCAAGCGATACGTCATCTGTCGGCGTCCGAGCCTTTGAACGTTGCCGACGTCGCATACGCACGGTTGCGCTATAACGCGACTTAACGATGTGAAATTTGCTTTTATATTTATCAAGTACACGGTTTAGAACTAGATTGTAACTTAACTTCTTATGTGCAGGACTTTGTAAACCTGCGAGATGGAAGTGCTCGTTATATTCGCAGGATGCTCTTAATAAATATTGCGGCAAACTTAAAATGCGGGAATGAAATAAAAATAGCTCACGAAGTATATTATTTTTATAGATTTCTCGATAAACATGTTTAAACTTGCCAATGTAAAAATAGATACGTTATATTGATTTGAATCTACCAAAGAAAAGATAGGAGTTATGAATCAATAGCACAATGTGTTACCAAAAGGAATAGCACATGCCAAAATCTCGAGGACACCTTGTCAAATTTTCTATAGAAATCATAACAATAATAACATACACAATAACCCTTCCACATCTGCCGTACAAGTCGCCGCACGTATTGATCTACATTATAACGGAAGATATCGACAAACGCACTATCTCTGAAACACAAGGTGCTACCGATCGATAAGATGTAGGTTACCGAGGAGCGTGCCAAATAATTCACCTGGACTCATTCAATAGAATATCGCATTTCTGAATTAATTCTTATGACGCCACCTTGCTGGCTGTGATTGTTCGCAACGAGGATTATATTACATTATCTTTATGAACGTGATCCGTAATTAAGCGCCCACATCTAGACAGTCTCGACAATGTCTGTCGAACAAAAAATCAAACGCATTGCCCCGAGCAGATGCAAACGTTCTGCAAACATAACTGAAGGCACCAAATCAATTTCAAAAGTAATTCAATAACATAATGTTGATCGTTGTAAAAATAATGTATTGCTTCCTTCCACCTTGAAGTAGGTAGTGGAGAGCCTCGGAAGCGCGGGGGCTGTGATACAGTTACCTCGAAAAACTGTAACACTTTATATGAGGTTTTTTGTTTGTCATAACGGCAAAGTGCAGTACCGTTCTCTAATATCAATAAGTGCACAAAAAGTAGCGGTCTATCGTTTTATAGGGATGTTTTGAAAAGAAGCGTGGTAAAAAACGCGTAAGGTGTTCATACAAAGTTTCTTTCGTTCCGTTATATCAATAGAGATTAGAGGCACGCGTCTTTGCACCGGCGATGCTAAGACCCAGTATATTGTCGGTGGCTCCTTTGATGTGGCTGCAAAAGACGTCCGTTTGGACAATGGTTTAGGGATAATTTAGCAGAGCAAGTATCGGTCAGGTGGAAATCCAGTCGATTGTAGCTTTATCTGACCACAAGCTTAACGGTTCCTGTTTGTACGTTCTGCGAGTTTGTATTCAAACAAGTAACTGTACTGTAACAACACGGTAGTTTATATTTGAAGAGCAAAAAATATATTTAAAAAGTATATCTAAGAAATTAATGAGTTTCTGCCCAATGAGGTGTACCTTAATAAAAACACGTGAACCACAACTTGCTACCATACAGTTTTAAATAACACTAATTAATAAAAGCATTCTACCACCAAAATACGATTACATTAAGTACTTCCAGAATGAGATTCCGACAATATTACTATGATAACTAATTACTAGGGACGTGGGGACCGGTACGAAAATTGATATCATCCATCAGCACCAAAGCGTCCCGACTGTTCTTGATCCAATTACCATCATCTTATTAATTGAATATGAGATTTCCTAGAGGGGACCAATTAAATGAAGTTGTTTGATCAAAATGTAGACGTTACTTAACGTGTTGTCGATAGAGACATTATTTTCCGTTAAATAAGCGCCGCTTTTTTTTAGTAAAAATTAAGTTTCCAAGAAGGGTTATCATGGATCGTAAAACAATATCGCTACTTTAGATTTGAAAAGAAATTATACTAAATGTGGTATTCCTACTGCTAGATCTCGCTTAAGCCGCTGCTTTGCTTATAAGTAGTTTGAAATGAGTTCTGTTATCTGTTCTCACGTATACCAATAGCAATCATTCATAGAATTAATTTCGATAACTGTGACGCCTAGCCGGAGATACAGAAGCCGATGCTTTTAGTTTCTATCTCACAGTTTAATTTATACTTCGTGAAGAATATTGACAAATGAACTGTCTTAAGATAGTTCCAATCGCTGAAGGTGTTACGTTCTGTCAACTAATTTCGTTGGACGGTTTTTTGGGTCAGTTGTCCCTGGACCTGTCATATATTGTTAGATAAGAATCTATTCTTGTTTTCCGAAGGCTGTATCTTGTTTTGCCAATTAAGTTGTCCAAGCTGTAAACAAGAAAAAACGTTGAGTGTCCCGCTATGCAATTAAACCTGTCCTTCGTATTTTAACTGCACAAGCATTATGTTGACGATCATAGTGCGTGGGTTTGTTTACTTTTTAGATTGTTCGGAATTTATAATATTCTGCATTCAGAGTAATAATATCTTAATGAAATAGGTAGTCGATGTATGTCGTGGACAGTTTCATTTCATAAATTGAGCGACTTCAGAAGTTTTGATTTTAGTTGTTAATAAAAGAAACCGATGATCTTTATCTTTGAATTTATTAGTAGCAACTTTAAGACTACCTTGAAACTAATGCAGTTTTATATCACAACCTACATTTGCTTCTACTCTTTTTTCTTATTAAAAGGTTCCCTTATGTTAAATTGCCTGCATATTTCTATTCCGACGTGCATTAGTTCGAAGCATTCGATACAAAAGAATTACACCAAAGAAAACAAACAAAAACAGGATTTCGTTGTAATCCTCTATTCTTCTCAGCTTAGGCGTCGGTTCGTACGTTTCATATTTGTTTAAAATCACCACTACGTTCAAAAGATCCGATAAAAATACTCGAAAACTTCCGGTTGGTTGGTCTCTGAATAATTGGTACGCCATATATTTCCATCTCCGGGAATTTGTTCCGAATTTACGATAGGCATTGTGCTAACGTATAAATCTTTCTAATGGCACGAGCTTCGGGCGTGAGCGATTGTGATGGCATTTATTGTCACACAAGTAGTGGGTGACACGGCTGTTGCAAAACTTTAGAATCTCAAAATTTATTAGGGTGATTTGTAATTACTTACAATTACGTCTCCAAGTATTGTTATGATTGAGACATTTTATGTCCGTTTCCCTTGTATTTTATAAGTGCTTCTTCTTAAATGTGTCTCTATTTGTTTGGGTTCAATTTTGCCGAAATTGCTCCTATACTGAAGATACCACTATGGCCACTTTACAATCGATATTTGTGAAGGTACTTATCTGACAGAAATACCACCAATCGGCCAAAATAGGATTTTATTTTGATACATTTTTGTAGCTGTGCTAGGATAAAATAGCTATTAATTTTAATATCATCTCGATCATAACAAAGCGCTTCCTTATTTTTTTTAATGATCTTTTTTTCAACTAATGAGAACAACGTCTGCGTAAACAATCTTTGGCAAGAATCAGTTCTCCACAACAGGCGTTAAATAGAAAACAGTTGCGTGTGCAAAAAATCTATTCATCAATTTTACACTTCTTTATCTTTTAATTTTTCGCCAGCGGAATGATGATTATTAAATATCGATGTGGTTTCATAGTACAAAAAAAATATGTTTACTATTGCTGATTTATGTATATGGATGCATGCTTCTGTGAAAGAGTTTAAGCAGGAAGGAACTTTTAAGTGTTAGAAAATCTACTTATTCAGAATTTTAATGGGCTATCTAAAGCTTCAGGTATTTTGCACAAATCCGGCAATACGATTGTGGTGCGTAAGCTCGTTTTAACAGATAAGCAGTTTACGTTAATCTTTAAACCTTTAGCGGCGCCATTTTAATAAGAACCACTGAAGCTATAACGGTCAAGTTCGAAAGTGCCACAAAGAAAAAATGTGCACAAAAACGCACCGTGTTCTATTGACCGTGACGCAACAATTGTTTAGCAGTTTGCCGAGAACCCTTAAGTCCATCTTGTTGACTTCGACGCACAACGAAATTAAACACGAGAAAAAAATCCAAAGGTCCTTAAGTAGATCGAACGAAGGGTTCTATTGTGAATATTGTGTAATGTAGCGAGACGACATGGGGCCAGTGTACCCAAAAGGTTTCGCCGATCAATATTGTGCTGTAGCTGAACGTCTTACAGAAACTTTTGACCATGGTCGTACGCTGCAGGTAGAACCCTTTTTGCACAATTCGCCGTAACCGATAACAAAACGTGGCGAAGTTGTTGTCGCCACACTTGTCTGCGCCGACGCACTTCAAACACTTCCAATTTCACGTCTGGTTGACCACTGAATACATGTAACTAATTTTGTGTATCAATACACATCATGCTAGAAGATATATTATTGTGTTTATTACGCTTCAAAGTTAAGTAATTCGGCGTGAAATAGCCGACGTCAAATGTGCAACATTAAAGATGCACCACCTTTAATGTTGGAACAATATTTTGGTTCGGTTGAATAGCAGCTTAACCCCCAAATACACATTAGGTACATAAAATCATTGCGTTTTGTGAGAAACCACAAATCACAAATAGGTACATTTTATTATGTGTTAGTTATTAATAATTCTCTGAAGAAATTATTTTTGTGTTTTCTTTTATAATAACATTTCTCACTAAAAATATCGAAACAAATAATCACTAAAGATAGCATGAGCTGCTATTTTGTAAATTTAATTCTAAAAGTAGTCCTGTTAACACCTACAACATTCCTAATACCTTTGATGAAGAAATATCAATCGAACCATATGAATATCAAACGATTGTTGGCCAATTACGTGCCTTTCATAACGATTGCTCTGAATTGTGGTATTTAAAGATCGATTGTCCGAATTCTAAGCTGTCTATTCGATATCAGAGCGAGACTAATCGAATCACAATAGTGTTAAAATTATATCATTTACAACTCGGTTGACCAGCTATTTAGATGCTATAAATGGACTGTTCTTTATTTTTGGAAATATTCGAGGAGGTGAGGCGGTCCATTCTTTTAGAAAGTTATACATTGAAGCATATGTAAATAAGATATGCTAATCGAAGAAAACGATTACCTAAGTATACGATAGCGACATTGAATACGATCATGCATCATCATTGTTTCGTAATTGAAAGTAAATATTTTAATGTTATCGAGTAGCATTTATTGTTTGAAACAATTCAAAAAGCTAGTCATCATACGATGAACAAAGAAAGCAAAAGTGAATTCAACGAGCGGAAGATAAACGATACTTTTATTGTCTATTGATAGATTATGATGCTGTAAACATCGGGCACTTACAGATGTGTTAGATATTAAACTACTTAGCTACTTAGCATACTTATCAAACTTGTTATTATTAACTGATGTATATCGACCTTAACTTTCGTCTGGCGGTACTTCTTCGCAAAAGGAACAAGTTTAAACAAAATTATATCGGTAAACTTTTTACATCAGAAACTAAGGGTTGAACAAAACATTATTTTCACACGATCGATCGATTTCGTTTCCGATCATCCAATTTAGGAATATCGGTTGCGGCCACAAATCATTAAAAAAAATTGACTTTGAAATTTTCGGAACGGGCAAAAAGTCGGCTTGCTTTACGTAAGGCGGGGCACACACCGCGTTTTGGAATTATGGCAATTTTGACACCTAACAAGTGCTAAGTTTTCATTGCCCCCTGTAATTTTGTCGAGACGTGTGCTGACGGGTGCGGCGTGTGAGGGTGAAAATCACTGTGTGTATTACGTGCCTCCGGGAACTGCTCCCAGATCATAACTCTCATGTTTTATAATAATATTCAAGTAGTGCACCGTCATTCGTTTTTAATGATGCGTCCAATCTTATCGTACGCTCGACTCATCTAGCGCTCTATAATTTTTGTAAAAAATAGAAGTTGATTTCGTGATAGGCAATCTAGGTAGATGTTATACCGCGAGTAAGTTGACTTCTGAAAATTAAATTTTATAACGATAGTGATGAAATGGTGGAGAAATTCTAGTGGGGTTATACCTATAAAAAAGATTAATATTAAAAAAATATATCTATAAAAATATAAGCTAGTCGTTTTATAGTCTTTGCCATAATCACAAGATACTTGCATTCATGAAACAGAACTATACTGAATGAAATATAACGTTATTTTTTTTTGTTTTAAAAATAAAAAGAAATATGTTTTGCCTAACCTCTTATAAAAAAAAAACAAATGATTTCCTTTCGAATACTCGCTAAACGGAAGGAGTAGCAAACCCACGTTCGGGGGTTGGGTGAAATCGTTTTTGTAGATAGAAAAAAACAGTAGCAAAAATGAAGTATTGCTGATTGCTCTGTAGCTATTACCGCACTATATAATTTAGAGGTAAGCCTATGATTAAAGAACGCTGCCTACCTGTTAAATTAAATTAGGCTTTTTAAGGGTGGCGCTCAAGCATTCCTCTACGACCATTGCCTTGAATTAACAAACTTAAAAAAGAAACAAGAAAGTATTAATTTACAGACTCATCGATTATTGAAGCGCACACGTGTTAATGGTTTTTATGATTATTCGTTTTTTATTACTTACAAAGTTTCAATTAATTGTTTTTATTAGCCGCACATAACTTACATATGAATGCAGCATAAAGTCAATATCTCTAGTGTATTTTCCTTTGCGTCGTGGCTAATTTTCATTTGATGATTGAATCGCATGATATATAAAAAGTATGGCTTTATTCGCCGCTTGAATTGTGTTAAAATATTTGAATCTTGTAGTATTTGATCCAGAAAAAAAGTTCAAATTCATTAAAAGGGTAGTTTACTTTTACTGTCAGATATGATTATAAGATTTTGCTTTAACGAAGTTACTCTAAATACATATTTTAAGATAAACTTAATAAACACTCATTTAATATGGAGTAGCGATTTTATGGAGAAAGGCAGCTTGCTTTTATTGCAATGAAATGAAAGCCGGTACATTATTATGGAACTAATGCGTTGTTATTTTGCAGGAAACCGCTTGCCTACCGAGTAGAATACTTCGTACCCTCAAGGAAAAAGAGATCTTGGCTGCAATCTCGGCTCGGTGTAATCTTGCAAATATTTATCGTGTGTCAATACAATATGCCAAAAGCGGGCGCTTATTATGGTTTTTACAAATGTGAGTGCGCTGCAGGCTTTGGTTGTGTCTTAAGTTAAAAGTAGCAGCGTCATTCAGTTAGAGTACATCCCATCAGATATGTTCATACACATAGAATACTATATAAAGGTTCACTATGTCTCATATTTGCTGGGAATTCGAGATGGTGAATTGCCTTACACGTATTATGGAGTAGCTTCAGCCAGGTAGAAAGTAGAGCTATCGACAGTGACCATGTGATCTGAACTAAATAATTACTAACATTAGCAAAGTGAGCTCTGTAGGAAATAGTATATTTGCACAAAAGAAAATCGCTAAAAGCTTATCCTTTACTTTCTTTCTACGTCTCGTTAGTGAGGAGTTACAGCGCATTGTCCGACACAATGGGGGGAGGGCCGCAGCCCGGGGCAGCCTCGTGGCTAAACACCATGAAACCGAATGAAACCACGCGCAGAACATATGGTTTTTGAGAATTGCGTGTTATGTCTTCCTTACGGGTTCTGTGTGATTGTTGCATTGGGAGGTGTTGCTGTTTGTACTCAAATGTTTTGAGAACTGGAGTTTATTGATACAAATAAATACGAAAAGATATAAAGTATCATGAATCTTAAATCTACACTTGAACGTAATTGTAAATATTGCATCATAAGAATTAAAAGCCAGTAAAAATCTTTTTTTAGGTATACCATAAATTATAAATTTTACCTATTACTTCAAAGATCAATCCTAGATTATGTTGCTAAAATAAAACAGCTTATTTTTTTCCTAGGAATCAATTATTTCTCGTAGTAAGTTAACAATAATAGTGACCTTATCTAGTGATAATTCCTTCTTGATATTAAAAGTTCTTATTTCCATAGCTGGAGGACGTACTCCCACGATATTGGAGCTAGTAACCGATATGCATGTGATCAATTTATCAATGCGCATGATCAGAATCGCATATCTCTTTGTATCTGCGCGTGAGTTGCTCACGCGAGTCTCAAGATTCGAATTTCGAATCTTACCACGCGATCGTTTTGCTACCCGAGATCTTGTTTGTAGGTGATAAACGAACTATGATTAATTCACAGCTAGAGAAAAATGTAATTAGCTTCTTTAACGATTTGAAGTTCTATAGGGCTGTTACTATTCTGCTCATGTTCAGCTAGAGCAGGCATCTAACAATCGCTGTCAGTTATATATTTTTTAAATCAAGTAATTAGATATCTCTCGACTTGACACTATCTGACCGATATCAAATTGCGTATTTTCTAAGGAAAACAATACCAAAGAGTCGGCGCTGATCCAACTTCGGATTACCGTAGATGGCATGACGGCTAGCCTGGGCGGCTCGTCATATGCCCCGATCATTCGTTTAAATGGTCATAATTGGTCAAGCGGACTTTAAAATACAGCACTTGATCATTATAACATAGCTCCCTCGAGCTTTTAAAAATCAGTAAATGCCGCTCACGGCTTGCCCTGTTCTTTGAAACTGTCATCTCCCTAATTGTCTTGTTTGCCTGTGCTGACACCTACCACTCCACAATATATGACTTTATATTTAAAATACGTGTCGTGTTCGGTGGCTAAATAATAAAAAATGTAACATGTACGACGGGACCACTTCTCCGCTCCGAGCATGTTGAAAGATGTGCGTGACTGAATATTCAAAACTTATAATGTACAGGTCCCTAGTTGTTTAAGTACTTCGGTGTCAGAGGCGATCAAGTGATAAAGATGTTTATTGATGATCTTTGGTTACATTAATTGCCAACAGCGGCGGCGCTTGTGTTACCGCAATGTCGCTTCGCGTCGACTCGAGCGCGAATGACAAAGATCCAGCGGTCGATATGCGCAGGCGACGACGGCCGGCCCGCTTTGATCTCCACTATTGACTGGTTCGACGACCAATCAAAATATTCGTGGGAAAAATTATCATTTCCATTTCGCACTTTTTTATATGCATTAAGCGATAGTAAATATGAACCCCGTACATGGCTCGCAATGTATTACAGACCACACGTCTGCGCACAAGCAGAGCGTACAAAACGTGGTCAGTCAACTGTTCATTACAGCTACTGTTCGATATTCGAAAAATTTTAACATATAAAAAGTTGAAAGCTCGAGAATGATAAAAACCCTATACTAGTTTATAGACGCTTAACTACCACTCGATAATATTTTTTCAGCTTGCTATTAAATGTTGTCGTTGCAATATAAGGATCAGGCATTCGGTGGCCACCTTAGGATTTTTATTTTCATAAAACGTTTCGAATACCAATAAGGATCGTACCGAAAAAGGAGGTCCCAAGTTATTGAGTGCTCGTGCCGGAGCACGTCTTTGTCATAAAATACCTTGTCGGGAATTAATCTTGGCATTTTGTTCAGGGTCGCACAAAGTCCTCCAGTAAATATTGACACCTGAAAAAAATGGTACACATCCTATTTTAATGAAGTGGGTCTTATGAACAATTCATAAACTAAAAAATAAATATGTTGACGGGGCGCCTTATTGGTGGTAGTAATTAACATGGCGCAAGCGCAGCACGCGGCGGCGCGCGCGCATCGCCCGCGCCCGCCTCGTAGGTCACTCACACTCACTGCACACGCGGCCTTCGCGAAGGACGGCCGCGCCACTCATTAAGCTTTACTATTTAAAGTTGTCATAAATTATATTGTTTGGCAATTCATATTAATCACCTACGAAATTAATTTAATTTACGGCACTGTAAAATAAAGCTGTTATTGCTTTATCTTCAAGATCATAGACTAGTGAATAAAAAGTAAACCTTTTTAGTATCAACTTTTTTGATCATCTTACTTGCAAAAAGTCATTAGAAATGGCCACTATAAAATGGCGTCAGAAAAACAGTGTAATTTGCTAGTTGTGCTGTGTGCTTACACACGTACCTAATTTGATTTATGAGTAAACAAGGCCCGCATATTTATTAGAACAGTGCGTGTTTTCTTAAAACCAGTATAGTTAACAATTAACTTAGTGTAATTATTAAGGTTTTAGCAGGTGCAACTCCTTTAGAGGACGAGTTAATTGTGGTTGTGTCGTGCGTACCGACGTCATACCTGCACATTATACGGTGCTGCAGAAAAACAACATCATCCTACTATAAGGAGTTAATGATAGTCCGTGCTGCTTAGACAGAGGACGTTGATAAAAACACTGATCTAAATACGTCAAACGGACGTGAATAATTGCATGTCCTATTAAAATTATTCGCCCGTTTTTGTTTCAGCCTCTGTAAAAGGATATCAAATAGAATTATTTAATTTTCATGCTAAATAAGCTGATCCTGTTTTATTGTCCACTTTTGAATACTAGATAAGTGACATGACTAAAATAGCCGAGAGTTCTTATTAAAAACTAAAGGATGCATGGCCGCAATGTGAAAATGCTTGTCAGAAATAATTTTGTTATTAAATATGCTACGGTGGCAGTTATCTGGTTGGTCAGCGATCATGTGCGAGGGTTTTAATCCTAACACCTTAATAGACAGTGGTGGAGAAATAATTTGCATGTAGATGGCGCCACAACTAATACTCGTCTAACCGTCAGATGCCGACTGGTTCAGTACTGCATACTATCGACCACACTAACCACTAATACACCTCACACGACTCAGGAACTATGACTCGGAAATTACTAGAGATTCCTAATCACATTTTAATTATATTGCGCTATTTTTCGAGTAAGTTCGAAATATTTTTATTTTTGGACTTGTTTGTGGTGTTCAGGCTTAATGGTAGCTACCGAAATAGAATCCAATTATAATTTAACGAATTCTGGCAAAAATAACTCAAGCACTAAATTAATTTTAATATGAGTATCGTGTTAATTGAAAATAATACTGGACGTAGGTAAAATCTAAAGTGTTAGGAAATAAAGCTCAATAAATCTACTCTACTCCTTTCCTTAACCTCGCACAAGACTAGATCCTAACATTATCCAGCATCTATTTTTTATGTTTAAATGGGAATACGGGCAACGGGTCTGTAGGTGAGCCGTGCTACTAAGTGGCTTGCGGAATCCTAATGCATGCAGGTAGGGGAGCTTGAGGAACCTGCCAGGACCCGCATTTTAATGTCGCTTGAAGAATGTGCTTGAAGCTACAACGTATTGCTGTTTGATTGGAGAGCACGTTAGTAATTGGTTAGTAAATCTATTTCGGTATTTCATTTTGTTTTATCGCGAATTTATTCTATCGATGCAGATAACGTGCTGTTGTTGCACACTTTTTACAAAGTGACACTTACGGGAATTTATACAGATATATAGTCAAATGATACATTGTAATTGCATTTTTATGGTTTTAGAAGATATGGTCGAACCACAGCGTAAATCTTACGCACAAATGAAATATAATAAGGGCATTATGTCCCTGGGAAATTGATACTGTTACTAACAGTTTAATCTTTGGGACGATAGTAGTTTATTTAAAACGACTTTAGCTACTGTTATTTAAGACATTGTAGTATTTAGAAATAAATAATGTTCAAACAACACAGACGTTGTCAAGCGAAAGTGTCTTCGGTCTTCATTCCACTCCAGTCTTAGGAACGAACACCTGTTAATGTCCGTCGGTCAGTCAGACGAGTGTTTATAGAAGATATTTGCATATGCATGCAAGCCATAAAAACACCTAGATCATAGGCAAAACATGCATGACTAATTTAGTATCGCAACAGTTTTATTTTCATCTTAAGTGATGCTAATGACAGTTGAAGTATAGGAGGAATATTCCTTGGAACACTTAAGAAATTTTTGATTAACTTGCTGGGAGGACACAGGCATTAGGCGTGGGTTGAATGATGAGGTTCTTTTTCTAAATTAGCTGGTATCAGATGCAACTCCTTTTAGCTAAAAAAATATTGCCCCCGCATCCATAAAAAAGCCAATTCATATTCGATATCAATATATCAAACAATATGATGGAAATATCTCTTTTATTCTCACAAAATTAAGTTAACCCACATAAAAGAGTTTGTTTAAAACATTAGATGTTTTAAGATGTTATCGTTGGTGTTTGGTGTCAAAACTCTCGCATCATGCGGAACGCATTTACGGGGAGTGATACCGATCTGTAGCCTTTGTTCGCCTATCGGTTCGTAAACAAGAATAGCGGGAGTCCATATAAATCATTTTTGGACAAAAAAGCTAAAACACACCACAAAATGTATTGTATCAAAATCTTGGTAGGATACTATATAATTTGGATATTATTTCACTGACCCATGTTTATGAGAAAATGATATGTATTCGGATCGTCACTTTGTGCGGAATCATCGGAGACACGAACACGCGAAAATACGAAATAACACGCGCCAAACCAGTCAATTACGCCATTACGTTATTTCAGTCCCGCAAGCTAATTGCTAACCAAACAGCTTTGTTTACTTACTTCTTCTCTAAAAACACCTATTAATTTAGCTTACAATTACATGTTTCGATGTCCACGGTAACTAGTTAACTATGTGAAATAAAACAAATGGCCGATAACTGGTCAAGCGAGTAGGGATTCGAACATCGTCCCGTGCAAATGATTTGTGTCGCGTTGTTTGTGTTTGCTATTAAATTATCGACAATGTATCAAGAAGTGCGGCGAAGAAATATGTTACTGCCACTTATTGTCACTGCTTTTATATTTGTGTGCCGATATTTCGTGTGCTCCGCGCATATCCTCCTGTATTCCATCGTCGATAGAACTGAAGTAGTCGGGACGTAATAAACTTGGAAGAAGTACTGCGTTTTATTCAGCTCTTCGTTTTATAACTCGATTAATATTCTGAGGAAGTTTTCATTACTTTTTAATGAAACTCCGACTGGTATCTGGCGATCGCTAATTTTATGTTTTAATTTACGCCTCCGCATAGCGTCCCCGGCATCATTGATCACTGTAACGGGATGGTAAGTGAGCTCCATACTGGCTAATAGAATGGAATCCTACGTGATACTCGTAATTATACACTCGTGGGATGTGCAGCCTGATGAGGAACATGACGAATATGCGCAAAATTTATTCACTTAGGCCGGGTTGTTCGATTTAACTTTAACTATAACCAAACCTTAACCGGCCGTCAAATGGCCGCCCATTGGTTACACAGCTGTCACGTCAAATAATTGACCAATGGGCGGCCATTTGACGGCCGGTTAAGGTAAGGTTATGGTTAAAGTTAAATCGAGCAACCCGGCCTTAATATAAGCTGTACGTTTTGTACGTTACATAAGTTTTGATGTATTACGATAATCACTCAACTTTGATAAGAACGTTTAAAGACATCATTTTGTATGTAAAATGTGGTTCACCACAATTTATTCCTTAATGCGATGTTATCCTAATGAATATCGGTAACCACATCTGGTCAATATTCCCATCTGGATCAAACAGACGGACATTAGCGAGACTATTAGCAGTAAAAAAAACAATTGTTCCGACATTCCCTTCTTCAAGCAAATTGATGATGCTTCTAGACAGACCCTTCCTGAAGGCATTCGTGTGAACCAAGGGCTACTTACCACTCAACCTACTTAACCTTATTACTTTGTCTCTCTCCATCTTATAGCTATGCAACCCTGCTAGACAAGGCCGGAATATAAGTATGATGGAATAGTCACGACCTTTGATTGATGAGTTCAGAAATCGCTTCTAGGGAATCTTAGTTCCAAATTGAATTTTACGAATGTTGCCCGATCGTTAAGGTGATTTTGTTTATTCTTCTAGTAAATCATAAGATAATTGTAAATAAGTGATATATGGTTAAATTGATGGGTTCATGTACAGTGACAGAGTGTAATGGATTCTTTAAGACTTAAAATTTTATATGGAACTAGAATCATGCTTTTCATTAGGTGAAAATAATTTCTGTGTATTAGAAAGGTATTAGAAAACCCGCCTATAATTAAGATGGTGGTGATTTTATGATTTTGTTTCTCATTGTGAATTTCTAGATTTGGCATATGGATTACTAACATCATTTTCATGGATCATTTTCATCTTGGTCAACGATAGGTCTGTAGGTATAAAACCTTCCTTGTGACTAGCAAAATCAAAATTCCATAGATATAATAACGGACCTTTATTCCTTTCTAAATTTGTCTGACCTCAATTTCTTTAGGTACCAAAAAATTCACAAAATTAATAGTCACCCGAAGAAATTGGGGCGATTAGTTTCGGATTATATTTGATTACCACCCTTTTTTTGTTGCGGGAGACATTTTTTGTATTAAAACGTGTTTCAGATTTATTTTTAATAAAACGTATCTATTTCTCATTATAATTTTTGGACGAGATTTTTTTTAATCCTTTAAAGAATGGTAGATATTTTCCCACAAGGGCCTAAATTTTTGTCATTGGTAAAAACGTAACAAAACCATCGCTCTGAAATATCTTCAAAGCTACTAAATGAGATATTTATAATCGAATTAATATTTTTAGGTTGTCTATAAAACAAAATTATTTAAACAAACTAACTCAATTAATTTGAAGAAATATTCATGAATTTCCATAAGTTTTTCAATTTACAAATGAAGTGAAATAATCATTACTCCTTTTAATAATTCCTTTCGTAAAGCACCAAAAACTTCGAAAACATATAATCTGTTCATTCAATTTATATTCGTTTTCAGTGTTTATTTTCATATGAACATTATTTTTTTTAATGGGCCAGCCTGTGTAACATCCGTATTTGCCATACACCTGCGTCCGGCTGTATTTGGTCCACGTTGTAATAAATAAAAGTGATATTGATTAATAAAAAAGTAATTATTACTTTCATGGCAATGATAATTACTGGACATTTTGGACCCCAGAGAAAGTACTACAAAGGAACTAAGTTTCATATAGAGTGTTCCCGTTATTGGCTATTATTTTCTTTCTCCAGCATCTGCCTGTATGAAAAACATTATATTTCATCTTGAAATTAAAACCTTAATATATAAAAGGAAGATCGTTGCTTTCTCATAATATTTGGTGGTATACTGCTCATTAAACGCCTTTATAATTAATTATGAGCTAGTAATTTTAATAATTTTATTTTGAAGATAATACGAAACTCTCTTTTTCTTCACCTGCTTATCAATTTCTTCGAAATACGTCTCTCTTTACTGTAAGGGTTAACTTTATACCTTCTTTTACAAGGTTTGGGAGGTGTGAAATGAAATGAGTTTTGTCATTAAGGTGGTACGTGTCTTAAAATCACTATAATATTAATCTTAGTATCAATAAAGTAACAGGAATGGTTTTATAAAAAAAATATATATTTTCTAAATAAAATATGTTATTACATCGCTAAATCTTAGTAACTTATAACAAGTGGCAGCGCGAACGCAAGAAAGCCATATTTAACGCTTTCGTTCTCAAGCAAAAATTAAAGTGACTTTCCCAAAAAAGGCAAATAACCTCAATACATCTAAAATCACCATCAAAATCCAAAATTAACGTAATCACAGCATTTGCGGAGCATTGAGAAATAAGCGTGTTGTCAGCCACCTGCGTCCGCTGGCTGCCACGACCTGATTTATATTAAGAGAAACGACACAAGTAAAACAATACAGTACCCTCCGTACAGGACAGGAAGCGGGAAAAAATAGGGATGAATCTTTTGTCTTCGTGCGTCATCCATCATATGTAGCTCTGTGATTTAAATCGAACTATTTAGTGTAGCGAAAGTGAGAGCTACGCGGGTGTTTGACTTAGCTCGTGAAGAAAGTGATAAAAGTAGTAGGGTCCTGATGTGATTATCATTACCTGATGTGAACAGATAGGTTACCGTTTCTGCATAGGTATAATAAGGAAGTATATCGCACATTCCTTGCTATTGATAAGAATAGCTAAAAGTTTGGCCTGAATTTATAAAATGTGTCGAGTTAAATCTAATACAGTTAGGTCAAATTGTGCAGATTAGTTATCTATAATTTGGAGAGAGAAGTTAATATTTTATGATGCCAATCTTTTGAAAAGCATGCAGATCCATTGAGACGCCAACAGTTTAATGAATTTAAAAAATAAAGAAGTAAGTATTTATTTAAATTGCAACAAAATATGCAAGAAGCAAGCTTTTCATTATCTGTCTATCCGCACTTCTTCCATACTATAAATATTTGGCGTATTTATTTATGAATCGTCCGATAATGCGCACTGGCAGTATAAATAGCTTCCAAAGGTTCTTACAGATCAGAATCCAACAACTCGGCGCGTGTAATGTCACTTGTTCACCATAAAACATTTATGCCACGATGAAACCCTGTACGGATAAAATCTATTTTTTATCAGTAAAATAAATTGCGTTTAAATAAATAACTTGTGAATACTCCAAAGCAAGCGGCTGTTTAAATTATTGAATACAAATTCCATACATTGCAGTTGAACAGAGGTGCTGGCGCGACGCACTCGGGCGGCTTATTGCTACACTCAAAAACCGACATCAATTAAAGAGAGATGAGCGTAAGTATTCACGGGGTTATTGTGACCATGATCCGGGAACTCGCTGAAGTCTGCGGAAGATAAAAAAATCATAATAGATTTTTAGTTTCTTTCTTTTGTGAAATAGGGAAAATGAATCTCTAGAGAGTAAAGTTCTAATATCTTCTTTTTTCTACAAAAAGCTTGGCTGTGCTACTTTGCTCAACTGAAACTTAACTTAACTGGAATTGCAAGTGATTCCATATCACTTTCATCTGTAATTGTGACGCTTCCGGTTACAAAAATAACAGACACCTGCAGAAAAAAGCTTAAAATTATGGAGAAACTTTACTTCGTAATTCAGTATAATACCATTCTAATTTTCAGAGATTTCCCAGATAGGTACACTCGCATACTCAACCTACACGTAGTAACTGAGAGTGGAGGCCTCTGACGGGTACAGGCAAGAACAGCGGCGCTTTGATCGTGTCAGAGTTGGCGCTTGCACGCCTCCTTATGGGCTTCGTCCGTTACCCAGTTACATCAGTGTTTAAGGGTTCCAGTGTTTAAGGTACTCGATAGGACTTGCAACCGACGTCATGAGTATAATAACACTAAATATGTCGGATGGACTTGCAGAGTTGGGCTATCGAAAATAAATCTGTGAATGTGTGGGAACCGAAATATTGCTGTGTATTGGAGTTTTATGCTGCGGAAATTATAAGACGTGATTTCTACATGGATGACATGATGGCTGGCAAGGACAATGTAAAGGATTCTGTATGGTAGCCATAGAAATAGACACTACATTACAAAAAGGCGGGTTATCATAAAATAATGGGTAAGTATTTAAATGTATGAGGCTTTAATTCCTTAATTTAAAAATTTAAATTGAAATTGAAAATCCTGCCGTGTCGTTACTAAAATCTCAGAACCACATTGAAAAGAATCCAATCCTCAAAGTTAATTGTTTTTTACATTCCTATCACGTTGATCGTTTACCATGTGTATAAAGGTAGATATCATTTTTAATAACATCTTCATTCATCTGGGAACAGTAAGCGTAACGAAGCAGAAACAATTTTTATAAGAGCTATTAGGAACTAATTGTGTACCGAATACAATTGATACTCGTATATCGGTGCCTTGTGATCTGAACGAAGATTAAAGTAGTCTTAAGACGGTATTTTAGTTTAATAGTCCTTGTTTTAAGCAATCAGGAAGATGTTTTGTGTATTAAGATATAAACGTTCGTCTGGTGGTGAATGAAAGATATTACTTTATATCGAGTTTATGCATTTTCGTATTCAAAGCATTGAGAGGAGTATCCTCTACGTGTTTTCTTTTGTTTTGTTTACACAGTGTTTTTTAATTTACATTTTGAAGTGGTTGTTAGTCTCTTTTAAAATATGTAACTATTTTTTTTGTAGTTTCTACGTAGAAGTAAAACTCAGGATAATTGTGAGTACATCACTGCATTTTGAAAAACCTCTGATGTTATACAAGGTGTACGTGAATGTTTCAACCAATCACAAAAATAACGAGCTCTCGTCTACACTGGCGAACTAAAACAAGTGAAACTAAGTTATCCAATAAAAGAACAAAACAGACAGTTGCTGAATTGAATGCAGTCACAGACGCATAAAATAAATAGATAGGAATTTCATTACTATCACATCAACAACACCTAGAAATATTCGCACTAAATGGGGCACATAAATATACCATCGAATAGTCGCTTTCAGCAATTTAAATTTGTGGTGTATAAATTTTGAGGTAACTTAATTAAAGTGAACATTAATGCCAGTATATAGAGGGACCGGAGTATGAATCATTCGGTTTATTAACCGGCAGTTAAGTGCGTATCTAACTCGCCAATCACTCCTGCTTTACAGTTCTTGCGTGAGACGTTAAATTAGTCCGGCTTAGTGTAGCGCGCCCCCGTACGCGGTGGCTTATCTAGTTAGCGACTGGATCTGGATATATATGTCTCTTTGTATTACGAAATTTTATAGCAGCTTATGAGTTGGTTTATCCACTAACTAAGAAAATGAAAATTTGAAATGGATGTTTCTTGACTCTTAAATATATTTAGGTATTACTGTGAATAATGATGTTAATATTTGATGTCAGTATTTGCTTTCTGTTTTCTACATACACTGTTCCGTTAATTATATTATATTACATTAATTATATTTTTTCGGTATTTTTCTTCATACTTTACTAAAATAAAGTTAGCTTTTGGTGATCATTGTGCACGTCGCCTTTGCAACCTCGTTAGCAAAATCATTTCGACAGCAACTAATATATCACTAAGAATATCAGAACCTGTTATCGATATCAAAACATTAGGATTAAGCATAACTGGATAACACAATTTGTTCCTGTCATTTTGATACAAAATTTAAGTATGCACAAATCGCGCCGCATTGTACGACTGTAATTATTAATTTTGTATGCTTCAAATCCAATATTTCGACTTAAATAACATTAGATACGCTTGTTGGCGGGATGATGTTGTTAGCAGCATTGCTTTTTATCACTTGTTTGATTTGAATGCGAAGATTTATGTCGTAAAAGTAATTTTGGCTTGTGATGAATGTTTGACGCCGAAGTAAATCGGACTGTGAACCAGGGCGGCCAAATATTTGTGGGCCAATCAGCCAAAAATATTTTACATGTATTTTTAAATTAGTATTTCAGTGAAAATGTCAACGTGCCAGAACGTATCAGATAGTTTTTGTATCTTTTCCAAGTATTATGTTACCAGAAGTTACTATAAGGCGAAGCTAGCAAGGAGAGAGGTGGAGGTAGGTGTCTAATGAGACGTGAATGTCATGAAGATTAATACGTTGACTAAGGCAATGTCACGGGTTCAGGTCAGCACTATAGTTCTGATTCCTGGTATTATAAAAGGAGATCTACTCCGTACTGTCCCTAGAGATACGCTATTTCTTAGTACTGCTGGCAACGATCAGCCGTTTCAGGATTCTATGGTGGCTTGAAACATCGACCATAGCCATCGGTCAACTCCATAATCGAGGTAAAATGTCAAAGAGAAAAATATACAAAAATACTTCTTGCTTTATTATTTTACATTATTCTATACATTAGGTTTAAATAAGTATTGCTAGTTCATCCACCACCCTGTGAACCCTGTACCAGTGATGAAGTGGCGATAGTGTATATTGATCGCGTCCGTTTAAATTAACAGGCATAGCTGTCACATCTGTGCTCACGGCCCATCGCACCAAACACGATATTCGCGATATCTGCGCATGCGCACTTTGATCCTTTAGCGAGCGATCCATTACACGTGGGAATATGCTGACACAATCTTCGGATTAAAATGAATTATTAGTCATATATATTCCAATGCTGTCGGTTAATTAATTAGTTAGAGACATTAATTAAATGATTCAAGAATTATACAAGAATTTGTGTTTTAATTGGTAACAAAACAATATAAAACTTCACCATACAGTTTTAGGAGCACAATCAAATATTTTTTTAGAATCTCTATATACTCTAATTGATATAAATTAACAAAGCAAGTCCTACTAATGAATTCTACGATCCCAATTTTAAATCAAGCAACCAATAAGTACGTACTTAATTTCCTAAAATTAAATAAATTCGAAATTATTCATACCGCTGTGGTCCCCTACGGCTTCAATACCAAGGCGGTGTTCACTCACGGTTGTCATCATTCAACATCTAAAATGACAGAGTGGTGACGGACCATCGATATCAGCCGACGGATTGGGCCCGCCGATCTTCGATTGTTACGAATTACATTCCCTCATTTGACAAGATAAAGACGTTATGACAAATTACTGAAGATCTACATCAAAATGTTAATTTATATTGGTTATAATAACGTTTAAAAGTGATTGGATTTTTTAAAATATTACATTTGATTAATATATCGCAAAAAAACATGTAGCTAATTAATAATTAAAAGCTGTTATTTAAATAATAATTAGCAAAAACCGCTTAAAAAAAAGACGACGTTGTTATGACAAAGCTAGTACATTGAAAACATTGTTTGTCATTATTTTATTGGAACCCTTTCTTAAATGTATTTATTTATCTAATCACGTACTACATATATAAACTAAACAATTTTCATTGTCCATTTTAATATGGAACTCAACGTAAATCTTTTGGTACAGTCTTTGACAAATAACTTCGGTAAGAAGTCCTCCCATCAATTAAAGTGCTTATTCGAAGCAGTATATCATGACTTTGTTTTGTTTCATAAAGTAATATTGCAATTTAACTTTCATTTTGCAATTTATATAGCTATTACATTAAATGGAGGCATTAAGAGCAATGCCACTAGACTTCGTAAGGAGAATGTCGCGTTCAACTTCATCTGATTAATTTTTTCATACCAACCAACTTGATTATTTATCAACAGTTTGATCGTAAATTAAAACTGGTTCATTAATGATCATAACTTTTAATTTATAGCTCGTTGCTGTACATGTCGATGCAAATATTGTGTGTATACGTGTGAGGTGAATTTATTTTATGGAAAAGATTCTATCTCTGATTTTTAATGGTAAAAGGTCTGTCATACGGGACGCGATAAAAAAAGTTTTATGTCTAAGAAATATTGCTGCAAGTTGTGATGCGGTTTTTACTTGTTTCTCTTACAATCAATTACATGTTGGTATGACATATTGTTTGTACTTCATGTACCTATAAATAAACACATATTTGCAAGCTTAACAACGTTTTTTTATTCTAATCGCGAAACTAAACTGGTAATACGTCTGATGGTTTTTGCAGAATGGTTTACGAGCGAAGCAAACTGCATTAATAAAGCAATTTGTTGTATTAATTGGCCCTTAATTCGCCCCGACATTGTTTTGAGAACAACGTGTGGTTCGTACTTTGTAGCCATTGGGTTGAAACATGTGTAAGTTTATGTACTGCGTCGTTGATGGCCGCGCAATAGTTGTACAATTTAGCTTACAAGCGAACATCATCTACTGGGAAATTACCTTGAATGGTAGAAAATTGTCGGAGCAGTCAGGGTGTTTGAGTTGTAATAATTACTTGAATGTTGGTGTTATATTTTAAAAAGTATTCTAAGTTTTTTTCATAAAACTTAGTGGGAATTTCTAAGATACTGCAGTTTATTGTTGTTGTATGATCAGTTGCGTATCGATTCTCTCCTATTAAATTTGTAAATAGTCAACTTTAATAACAATATAATAGATTTTTAATATTAATTGTCAAAGCTGAAATGAATAAGTAAAACCACAGATCATTCGAAATTGTCAAAAATATAATAATGTTTACATTTATCCCTTCAAAATTGCCCACTAACTGGTTGTTAAGATGTTGTTCAAACAACAAAGTCATTCTCGCGTACATGTTTGGGAGCAATGTAAAAACATTGTTGTCATAAACTTGACTGGATTACACCGCAATTTACAGGACATGGAAAAGTGGATCTATAAATATTTACTGCTTCTCATATACCCGTGCGCAAAATTATACAGCTGATAGCTGCAGTTTAGCATATACTACAATAGCACATCTCGCTACTGTTGCAGGGCCTTTAAACTAGCACTTATACACCTCATTGTAAATATCTTATAGTCCAACTGCGTGTCAATGATATTAATAGGGTGCGTGCTAACTAAAATGTTTCTTTCTATACATGTTTTTGTATTATTTTAATTTAATATCTACTTCCATATCTGTAAGATACAATACAGACGCGGTAGAAAACTGTACTCTTACATGTAAACTACTAATCGAAACATCAAGCCGTTTTTCAAAATATTTCCTGTGTACACATGTTATATCGAATTAATTCACTTAATCTATAGAAATATGGTGTTGAAACAAATATCTAAGGCCTATTAATAAATGTTTATTGCCCACGCAATGCATTTGGAGCTTTAATCTGGTGTTAGCGGGAGGCCGGCGCCCACCCAGAGGTGTGGACATCTCTAACCAAATCGAATTAGAAACCAACCGAATAACGATTACCGATTATCGGGACTGTTCACGACATCGCCCGAATGGAATAGAAATCAGAATCGTTTGTCCAAACTTTTAACGAATGTAAACATTTCATTGCTGTCGGATAATGTAAACCATGGAAGATTAGACATATTGGAACACCATAAACCATTTATATTCAGTCTCATTGATTAGAGCATTTATAATGGAATTAATTCTGTATTATCCCACGATATTTGTGGAAAGTTGAAATTGGAGATGAGAACACAGATTTTTGTTCTTTAAAGATTGTTTTATTTTTTTATAGGTTAGTATTGCCTGTAGCAGGCCGTTTCTATCGCATGTTTGAAGTAGACATACGACGCTAGTTCTTGCCTACCGTTTTTACTTTTTTCCTTATACCTATGGCTTCATCACATTTTTTTCCCTCAAAGCGACCAGCGACAAACGTTTATCATTTTTATAGGAACCTTGGCGCGTAAACTTGTAGGAATCATGCGGTGTCTGGAATCTTTTCATTGGATATTATTTATTGTGATTTAAAACAAATAAGATCAAAATTCCCGCTGTGCTGTTATTTATAGACCTTGAAAAGGAAAGTAAGTCATAGGAAAGGTTAATCTAATATATTGGTACTCTTAATCTTATTATTATTTCATCGAAATAAATATCTGTTCATTTGCAATTAGGAGTACCTAGTTTTAAGAAAATTACTCTATGATTGCAAGAGAAAGCTTAGGTTATATGAAGTTAATTAGAGGACTAGCCAGCATACTAACATAGTTACTACAAATTGTATTTACTTCTAGAACTCGTTTCATTTAATTCTAGTTCAAGTAAGTCCTTGTTAGGTTGATGTGCCGTCGCTATTCCCCCATTATTATAACATGAGAACAATTTGCAAATACTTGTGTATGTAGGTAGGTACAGATCAAATTGAGCATTCCTGTAGAAAACTGCGATTGTAAATTGTGACGAGAAACGGGCTACCTATGACGAATATTGCTACTGATAATATTGTAACTTAACTATGGGAAATGATTATAATGGATTCAGAAGTATTGTAGATTATCTGGATTATTTTGGCACAATAATGCGTTTACATTTATTCACGTTTTCTGGGAAAAACCTTTCTTGTTCAGCTAATTAAATTAACAGATACGCATCTGAGAGGTACTTCAATATATACCTATTTAAATATTCGTCGTAATAAGCCGGTGCGCTAGTACTCCATGTATATTGTTAGTGCGAAGTACCCGGTATTTGCATGTGCTCGTTAGCGCATTGCCGTCTGAATGACACGCGTCCAACCAACTGATTGTTCCCAGCGCGACACTCGCGCGAAACGACCGAATTTGATGTTTATTTACCGCAGTAATGTAAGTACCTGTATACCCTTAAACCTTATATGTACGTAATAATGTGTAATGATTTAAAAAAGTATAAAAAGATTTGTATTTTACACTCGCTCCTCTCTTGATTTGGAGTGTGTTAATTTTATTTTGTTGCTAAGTATACCTAAATAAGAGTTCGGTTTGAAGGCGGTTCGTTTTCGATAATGTCTTCTTTCGTTTTTAGCAAATTGTTGGTCATAATTTTTATTGTAAGCTATATTAAGATTTGGTACAAATACTTTCGTTTTTGGAGAAAATAAATCAAAATTTGTTGCTCAGTGCGAACATCTGATATGTACTTACCAATAGATTTGATTAGTATTGTATGTAATTTATTTGTATTTGACTTGTTTCTGTATATTTTTAAAAACTAAACATTCTAAATAAGGTACATCAATTACCCTGTAATCCAGAATCACTTACAAAACCAAAATGACGTAAAGATATTTTATCCAAAAACCTAATTATTCCTTCCAATTTAGTCTGACGCCGAACTCGGCTCCAATATGCATTGTGGCCATCAATTGTCCAATCACGGGTTTGATTGAATGTCTGTAAACGTCATTTACTGCTCGTTATCCACGCTCGAGGCGCGAAACGTCCCGCCGGCTTCGGCAGCCAATAAACATTTCATTGCCGCAGCGAACCTCTTTTGTTTTAGTACGTCCCATCATTATACATTAACACTGGAACCGTTCTCATAATCATTTTAGAAGTCCACTCTCCCAATCACCATGGAATGTTATCTTCTAAATGCATAACCGTTTGCCAAGAATTTGGGGATAAAACGTATTCCCGAAAATAAACGCAAAGTCCAAAATATTTGTCGTAAAGTTCAGCTAATGTTTATGTATCGAACAGCTGGATATTTAGTTTTTACGTATTTTTGCATCACACGTATCTGCTTAGTTAAGATTTTAAGACACCTTATTATTATTGGTTTCAGAGTAAATACGTAAAAGTCCTTAGGACCAAGCAGCGTTGGGTGCCATAGTTGAGTCGGATTAACCAGAAGCGTGGTATTCTCTAACTCGTCGTCATTCATGATCATACAAGCCATAATTAAGGAATGATACAAAACACAGGTATAGGTCCCTTATTTACCGTAAACTTTGAAATTTTTCACGTTACAGTGGGAAGTAAATACCGCTGCTTGCAGAATTTAAATGTTCATTATACGATGCGGTAACTTTGTGACCGAATTTATATTTCGACGAAACGCATCGATGCATTTGAAAATGATCTTCATGAAAAAGAAATCAATTACTCCACTTGAATAGTGCCGGTGAAAGGTTAATGTAACCATTTTACAGTCTCATTTAAACTCCAACTTTTATAGGCTATCTTCAAAACGTTACTGTGCTCTAAATTAAATGAAGATACGATCACCACAGTTTTCATTCAACGGTACATACGTATTTATATTTTAGTACTCGGGTACTTGCAGTCCTTGCTCCGTAAGTACGAGTGGGCTAGTCGTTTTATTGTGCGGATTATTAATGCATCCCATTATTCTATTAATGTTCCCGCAGTCGCGATACGTACAGCAGCCCTAATAGTTACCAGCGTAGTTGTTACTCTTTCGTAATTAGAGAAGCGAGAATTTCTTAAGCCACTTGCAGTGTGAACTTTAGCACTGTGAACAGTTAGATCGACTGAAGTTTTTGAACTTAATGACTTGTGACAATTAAATAAAATAACTGACAGTTTATAGTTACCCATACTTTATTGTGACTTTAATAAACTACTAGGGGTTGAACAGCATTTTTCACTTTATTTTCCATTATGCTTTTCAAATTGATTTTACTGCTAGTTTTTATTTTCACTAATGTGTGGACTTCGGTTAGGATATTAATATTCCTGCGTGTCGGCCCGAAGACCGCCTACATAGAGCCTCCCTAACAAAATTACACACTCATTAGTTCTATGGAATGTTTGTTTGTTTTTTACCACAACTGGCGCCCAAATCCCGCGTTAAAACTAACAAAATTAGTCACAGTCAACAAGAAATTGATTTAGTTTATTGGGTTTAGTAAAGGATATTGCTTTTTAGCGGCTTTTGATGTTCATTGATGTTTGTCGGTGGCATCAATTAATTCAGTTGTGACAATGACTCAGGTAATTAAACAGGTAATTTCTCATTGCGAGACGCCCGACATGGCAAGTGACGTCACGTTGTCCTCGCGTTGTCGTAAGCTCCTCGACAGATGAATAAGTGCGTGTTGATTGGAATTTTAATGGGCGTTAATGGGCGGGACAATGACGAAATCGTCGCAGACGGAGATTTTATCGTTTCTATGCGCTGATAAGGGGTTGATCGCCGGCAGTTTCAAAGGCAAATTGTGGACAGACTGTCGTTACCGCATGCGGTGGTCTTCAGGGAATACACTGAGACTTGTTGCAACGTTTCTTAACCTCTCAATGGCCCGGGCTGCCATAGAGAAGAAGATTAACATTAAAATGTGACAAGATAATTTTTAAATGTTTTTGAAGTGAAAACTTCTTTAGCGGCGTTGAGCACTTTTTGTATGGGGAAAAATATATAAACTCGCGACAGGTATCACGTGACCGAAATGTGAAACCCGAAATCGTGAAACCCAAAATCGTGATACCCGAAATCGTGAAACCCGAAATTCTATAGATATTCCGTAAGTACAGGTCGGTAAGATATTTTATGACATTTCAAACATGTGAAACTTGACAATAGTGTCAGGCTTAGTAATTATCATTTAAAATCATAGATGGAGTTTGGGTTTTTATTTTTATAAAATGAAATGGTGCCGGAGTATCTTTAGGTTAGCATCCAGGCCACAGCAATAAACTCAAAATATATATTTGAATAATTTTAGCTCAACCAGAACCCTCAAAATCGAGGAAAGACATGTGAGAAAAAATGTGTTGCGCCATCTATAATTTTTCAAAGTCAAGTAG
>NWSH02000050.1:4604959-4626587 GCA_002382865.2 Heliothis virescens | reverse complement strand
CGTGACCGAAATGTGAAACCCGAAATCGTGAAACCCAAAATCGTGATACCCGAAATCGTGAAACCCGAAATTCTATAGATATTCCGTAAGTACAGGTCGGTAAGATATTTTATGACATTTCAAACATGTGAAACTTGACAATAGTGTCAGGCTTAGTAATTATCATTTAAAATCATAGATGGAGTTTGGGTTTTTATTTTTATAAAATGAAATGGTGCCGGAGTATCTTTAGGTTAGCATCCAGGCCACAGCAATAAACTCAAAATATATATTTGAATAATTTTAGCTCAACCAGAACCCTCAAAATCGAGGAAAGACATGTGAGAAAAAATGTGTTGCGCCATCTATAATTTTTCAAAGTCAAGTAGTTAGTCAAGTATGAAAGTACGATTTTATTCTTCAAAATCATAGATGGAGTCGTGCTTAAATTTTGATTATATTTAATCGTGTTGGGGTATACCTTCCAGTACAGTCATAGGGACAAAAGTTTTTTTTGAGAAACTCTCAATATCGAGAGCAAGTGATGACAGTAAAAAGTAGTTGTGCTCTTTCTTCATTCCATAATCTCAAAAAAATATTAAAAACGCATAAAGTTAATATTCATGTTTTCACTTCTGCCTGCACTCCCGGAGTGCAACCTGGTGTTTTTTTTTTCAATCACTTATTAGTTGCTGTAACCTATGATCTTTTATTTACAAACATTTTGTCATCCGTATCGTGCGTGGGAATGTGTGGTGTAACACATACGGCGCTATTAACCCTTAATTGCGGCTATTTCAGCCCCTCTCCGGACATAGCGTGGACAATTGTGCGGATTTGTCCGTATGTCCGCAAGCAGATAATGACTAAACGCTTTATCGTACCGGTAAATCATGTGACACGTTGGACGTGAGAACTAAATAATAAACTATAGCATCTGTTGGGATAATGTTGGAAATGACAAACAATAATTAATATCCTCTGCCTTAACAAGTTCCAATAAATAAAGTTTGTGAATTAGCAAAGTACATATTTACATAGAAGCTATCATGTGCGTTATTTCCAGCAACATAGAAACTAGAAATTTACATCATCCTGAATTTACTTGGTAGGTATGCTCTTGACAAATGGCATCAATTCTAACACAATTTTTCTTCGACCGCAGTAGCCATTAGCATTAACATTAGAAGCATATTAACGACGTTTGAATCATGTATAACCGTCCAATACTTGTTCTGGCACGGAAGTATTAAATTATATTTAAAATGACAAATCACGGTGTGAAAATGTAATGACTATGAAAATATTGCGTATGAGGTAGGCTAATGACTACAGGAACTTGGCGTCCGTTGTTGCCCTTTTGACCTGTCGCAGTTTAGGGTTGACAAACCAATGCGTGATTTAATGATCATTGCCCTTTACCGTGAGAAAATTCCATCGTACATTCATAAAATAAAACTTCCGTACATTTGTTAACTTTGCACATAGCAAAAACCTTTTGTTTGTAATATTTGTTTTAAAAATTCATCTTGTTCTCAGTTTGTCTTAACATTGTTTTTCTTGCCAGGTTATTTTTACATAAATGTATCAGGAATATGAAATATGAATACAGAATATTGTTTCGGAGTCACAAATAAAAGAAATGGCATACCGAAGTGAATTTTTATGAATTTGTAACAGCTGCTCCTGTTCACATGCTTCATCTTATATAACGGTGGAAATGTGTATGACGTGCCTTTTTTTATGGCTAATTACCGTGTTTTCAGGTTTCTGAGTGATTTCTCAAAATCTGTAGTAACTAATCAAAAGCGACCCGAAATTGACGTAGGTATTTAATTTAAAACCTGATCAGTCCTTATGGTGGTTGACGGAATGCGAAGTATCATTTTTATTAGCACCATTTACGTGATGACTGGCATATAAGGAAACTTTAAACTCCAATAAAATATTACTACCATGTTTTCGTGTGTAATGTGAGAAACGAAACGACGGACGTGTTAAGCTCACGGGAACCTTACAGGGTTAGGTACTATCGATGTTCGTAAAAAATAAATGAATCAATTTAATTAAAAATAAAGGACATTGAACACTTTCGCTTCGGCACAGATCCAAAATAAATTTCGGTCCGCGCGGCCACAACTTATTCTAATTAGTTGGTACAAAGTTCCAATTAGTACGATTCGGTATCGGATGCGCCCGCGCCGCGCGCCCTGCACACGGTGGTTAACATAAACTGCACAGATAAAATTTAAACCTTTTAATGAACTCCTGGATTGCTTTATTTACTTCGAGATTAATAAATTTTCGGCTTTCCGTACGCTCAGAAGCCATTTTGAATTTATTCACATGCGACTCCTAATACTGATAGGATCAAGTTTTTTGATAGCAGTACTACGTACGCATCTTCACTGGTTAAGTTATGGTGTTTTAGACGTTATCAATATTATTCACTGCTAATAAAGGGCTTCTGGAAAAAGATATGGTTTTCCCACCATTATTGCAAGAGTGTTTTTTTAAATTATATTAACTGGCAAGTAAAAATAGAAGAAACCGAGTTTGCTTTATCGGTTTAAGTAATAATTTAGTACTCCGTAATTCAATAATTTCCATCAAATATTGATAATGTAATAACAAGGAGTGACTAAAATAAATCGTCCATAATAGCCTCACGTTTAATATTAAAACAAAATCGAACCAGTTGGAGTGGTTGCAGATCGAACGGTCGGCGCGGCTGTGCAATAATCAGCCTAATGATACCTCTACAGAAAAGGTGTTAAAACGTTTATTGGAATACGTCTAAAACATTATTAATAGCTTTTTAACAAGCCGACGCCTCATTTTAGGTGTGAACCTAAAGTTTTTCGATCCAATTTTTTGTTTCTCGTAAAACATTCTCATGTCGGAGTCTGGAGAAAGATTGTAATTCAATTATTACGATATTCCGTGATAATGGCGGATGATAGACGTTAATACCAGGTTCGTCGCGACACCGATGTCGCCTCTCGTTAAACGAAAGCGATTTAAGTAAAGCGATGGCATAAATTTGATTTTACGGTCTTTAGTATAATAAACGAGGGTTAGTGAAACTGAAATACATTGTAAAATTAAGACGGACGATGCCTTAAATGGTAATGGGACACAGAAGCGTGCTCATGCTTCTTGGTATTTATCACGACGTACCACATTTTGAACTTTTATAATGTTGAGCAAACCACGGGGAGAGTATCTGACATGTTACAGTCAAGCATGATGTGAAAGGATCGAAGTGCCAAAGCTTAATAACCCCCTAATTGAGGATTCCTGCTACCGCTATAAAATTCACCGGGCTCAGGAGAAACCGTTGGTCCCCGCCCAATACATTTTGTGCCAATGTCGATAATTTCAGGCTAGTGCTTCGGACAAACGCTGTCCACCGGTGAATTGTGGGGGCATCGATTTATTATTGAAATCAGCCCGTCGCACGCGCAGGCTTCCTGTTCTCAAAATTGGTTATAAAATTGGCGACCGCTCGTGCCGTACGCACGATGGTTAATGATACCAAAAAAACGTACAAGACAAACTTTTCAATTATGATTCAAGATTGACATATGGAGAGCAATTTATCTTGTAGAATCAACTATAGTTTGTAGCTGCAAGTTACTATATTTAACGACAAATACAAAAAATACTTGCGACGATTGTATTAATTAACACTTTGAAATGTTATTTCAGAACGTTGTCGGTGAATAAATATAATTATTCCGATACTCGTGCCGGTATCTGTTTGCATGAATAATGGAAATATTATAAGTTGATGCGTAGTAAAAAGATGTAGTTTCGAAATTTTTGTGTATGTCGCCCTTAAAATTATAATATTGTTCTTAATTAAACTTTTTACTTACTGGGCGACAGGTAAACACGAGCTGAATATAAATTAGTTTTAAGACACATTTTTTTTAAGTTAAATAAGAATCTAGGAATATCCTAGACTAATATTGAAAATATAAAATCTAATACATTCTAATATCCACCCTCTCGTCTGAAAGCTAAGGTAGGGGCGCACGTGCCGGTCAGTGCGCACGCGCAGATGTATCGCGACACCTGCCTTGATGGCCGAGCCTCTCTCTCGTACTCACGTCATAACATAGCGCCATCTCATTCTCGTAACGCGTATTTTTGATTCCAACAAAGTAATGTAAACGCGATACAAAGATCAGAGCCACTGCATTTAACATTATGTGACCTGTTTCTTAATGATATGGTCTAAAATAGTTGTGTGTACTCATTAGTATTCCCGGAGCGAGTGATCCCACCCCCAGTCTATGACCATGTTTAATGCTGCAGCCTCCGACGTGTTTGGCAAGTTGTTCTAGTACTCGACCACATACTTCTGTATGTAGGTGCTTGGGTTAGTCGTTTAGCCATTTGTCGACAAACGCGGCATATTATTATGCTTTTTAACTTAGATAAAAACTCTCCCTATTTACCTGTAAGGCATTTTATTCAATCGTAGGTAACTTTCATTAATTCAGACGAAGTATAAAAATAAATGCAGAAATACAAAATGACTTCAAAGTTGCAGTTATTAATGCAAATTCAAGTTCATACATTTCTCAGGAATGCGAATTACCAATGTAAAAAGCCGTCCTTATGCATTGGCTGTTTAAATATAGTTTATCAAAACGTTCATTTGGCAGCGAATCAAATGTTAATAAAATGGGCAAAGACGTTGATTTGACCTTGATTAATGGTCGTACTTTGACAATGGCACAGCACGAGAGACGCCTCGCTGGGAGGATTAGACACAGCCGAGCACCCGAACAGGGGCAACGATGATACGTAAATGTCATTCTTAACAAGTCCTATGGTAACTTTTTGTGTGGACCGGGGATATTCCATTTAATTGGTCCAAGTAATTACTGAGATGTTGGAAACAATGAATACGCAAAAGGTTCGTCTTCACATTCATTTCTACAGTAGTTTTATTTACATAAAGGTAGGTAGGTACATATAAAGCTAGGTATACATATCGCAAGATATACATCTTACATATCGCAAGAGATCACTAAACCATCTTAAAACCCAGTTATGTCGTAGTTGAACTTTTAATGAAATCAAATAATTTCGTACATAGTATTGTGATTAGTATTGATTATAACCGCAACTGGTTATAATCAATACTAATGACTAGGTAGTAGGTAACTTTATTAGTAAAGCTACTGAATTCTTTTATTCGAACTAACCCCGCCTATAAACCCGCTATTTTTTCCTTTAAATTACAAGATACCTTTTATAGCGTAAAAATTCCTTAATTAAACAACAAATATGAATCTATTCTTTGTGGTTAACGCCTTTTTTGTTAAAGGATATTGCCGCTCATCAATTTAATAACTTACTTTTTGATGTGTAATAATCTGTTTTTTGCTGGTTTTCCATCGTATAATATTTTTTATTGTGGATTATAAAATGATGGTGCCACTATTGCCCTATTTTAAATTAAGGGTGAATCCTTTTCTTAAACTTTTTATCGCCATTGTTTAGTCTGAGGCGTCGTGCAAATAGATCTGTTGTATGAAATGGTCATTGTTTGAATATATCGCAATTAACCTAACCTAAGTACAAATCCTTCTCTTGCCGCCCACATTAGCAGGAACTACCTCATCCTAAATTCCCAGGGTATAAAACTGTCGCATTCGCATATATAAGTTTACGGCTCGGTTAATGGCTGTACCGTAAGGGATTACTCCTTAATTAATAATCGTTAAAATGTTACATTTACTGCCAGTGCCTATAAAGTTTACATTCACTTCTAACGTTTACCTGTAAGACCACCGAGAGAGGCATCTCAAGGAAATTCGCTGAGACGTCACAATTTAATTAAGGGCGACCTTCTAATTAATGTTTCCTTTGCCTTTTTGATTCCTGGCCAGTTCACGTACGATTGAGCAACGATTTGTAGGCGATGTTCGAACAAACCTTTCGGGATCTCAGGTGTGCAGTTGGGCAAGAAAATCATCAAGTTTTTATGTAGGCAAAGGACAAACAAATAAAACTTTTTACACAATAAAACAAAGTAAACCCAAATTTTTAAATACCAAACCTCTCATTATAAAATACTTGACTATTATACTAGCAAATCACGATACATTTATTCAGTGTTCACTGCTCTCATTTATCGGGCCCGATATAAATGACCGAAATTTAATCAGCCAGGGGATCTCCCAGCCACCGGGCAAGTGATGTCTTAATAATGACATGAGGTTAAATATCGTGAGACACATCTCGGGAACAAAACCGAACGTCACGACAAAGGAGCAATGTCCCGAGTATTTTGTCACTGTTTAACTGATCCAATCAGTGCTACGTGAATCGTAGCTACAAAAAATAATACCGACATCCGAAAGGGCTGATACAAATTATTATTAAGGCATGCGATTATCTTTGTACGATAAAAAATGGGACAGTAAACAGCGTTGTTAATTTCTATCATTCGGTATCTGGATACTGTTCGGTATTATTAATACGTAATGTCACGAAAACGATTACTATTAATAAGGTACCTAGTTCGGGATGCCACACGCAACTTCTAGTTAATAGACAAAAATAAAAGTGCTACCAAGTGGAACATGTAATTTGAATGATTCGGAATAAGACGTCAAACGAATTGTTCCGATGAAAGGGGTTTGTTTTTGTACGAATCAATCATGTTATTAATTTTAATTGAGCCTGTGATGTAACATCTGCTTGTTTTGGTTTTTAGGTGGCCCTATTAACAGGTTAACAATACCCGAAAAACTTCAGAGAAAGAAATGGATTCTGTTTTGTCTAATAAGATCTAATTGAGATTTGATATAAGATAAGCATACGCTTTTCGAAGCGAGTTAATCGAAGTATTTAAAATAATCTTTATACAAACTGCATATACTCAGCACTTAGCATTTATCTGACCTTGTAAAAGGAAATGATCCTGAATATCAGTAAAAACTCATTTAAATAAACATGCGCTCCTGAATTAACAACATAAAGAAAAAATCTCTTTGTATGAAATATATTCAATTTACATAAACAAAAGCGCCGCACAGCGTCGTTGGTGTCATATTCATTATTGATATTTCCATGTCCGCCACCCAACGAGCAAAAGCGTTGAATAAAATATCAATTAGAGCACGTTTTGAATGGTAAAAAATCTCTTTATTTCTCAATTTCGCTAAGTGAATACGTTGCTCGTGTATTGGCGTATGTCATTTGCTGTTTTTGCATTCTGCATGTCGTCGGTTTGGGCGGTAAGGTAATGAGGAAAGAGAAGTATTTATTACAACGTTGGCCTCTTAAGGCGCAGTGGTACAACTCAAAAAATATAACACACGGCTCACAAAAACCAGCTCGTAATACATCTTCAATGAGACTCTAAACATAAACTATTACAGATGAAATGGACCTGATATTGCCTTATTAGTCCGACTGCTTTTTACTATGAGGCCTTCATGGCATAGCTTCGCCTTAAAGGTTTCAAGTGCAGCTCTGGTTGTTTTTAGGGCTCGCGACAATGTCGATGGGTATGTGTAAACAACGGACCGCGGTAACACGTATTTTTTGTGCTTTGATTTATTGTTTCATGTTTCAAAAGTTGCTTTTTGCTCTGTACCACACACGCACAACCTCCGCGGTTGATATATGCAAATTGTTATTTTTTTCCTTTTTAATCGAGTGAACTATTGGAATTTATACTTAAGCTTATGCTATCCTATAGTTTTATTTTAAGAAGAATGATTCATTAGTTTATTAAATTAACAAAATATATGTTATTATGTTATTACTGTCTCGGGTTTATTACGTTTTTAAAGATAATTTTATTAATATGGGTAGTTAAAATCTTCTTGTTGCATTTAATATCTTAATTGCGATATCATTATTACAGCGATCGTAACGTATCTACTTTATACGTTAGTTTTTATTATAAGTAGTGAACCCAACTTGGACTGAAACCGCTCAGAGGCAGTGGCGCTTGGAGACAAACATGTGGGTAACATGTATTTCCAAAACAGTGTACGCATTCGAAATGTTATCTAAACGACGACAAGTAAAGCTTGTAATGGACCAGCCAAACTTTATGGGTTGCCTTAAGCTGAGTACACGAGCGCGCGCCGCTACCAACATTTTATTATTAAGCAGTAAACGTCAAACATTTAATGTCGCTCACATAAAATTATTAAAAGACATTATAATAATGCCAGCACTCGCGACCCTCCTTCTAATTGGCACCTTATTTAAATTCCTGCTGGCGATTATTTCGGAACTGGACTTGCAAATGTTGCATATCGGGTTTCTGTGTAAAATCTACTTCTTTATTAAGTGAGGAACTTTTATATTCGCGTAATGGTAAGCATACTCACTAAGCGATCCGGTAATTTCATTGGCACTTTATTTCGTTAGCCGTATTAACCGATCCCAGCCTCTTATGCACGGATAAAAAGAAGTCATGTAATCTTGCTTAAGTGCACGTCTTCACCGATATTAAGCGGTATAAACTAAGGATTTTATGGAGCAAAAGTGGTATTTCTATTAAAAATCTATTCGGTCTAAAATAGATACCGCGTCTTGATAGAGGTAAGCATTTAATACAAGACAAAATTGTTTTACGGCTCGACTTCGGTGGTAGCATATCCAGTATTTGGAATATCTCAAACTGCGAATGTTTTTACTTGGCGACCGAAGTGGAATAGCATTAATTTTGATGGCGGCATAGTAAATTCTCACTAGAGTGCGGTAACTCCCCGCTGGCGGCGCGCGGCACCACGGGGCGAGCGGTTACGGACGCCAAATCAGTTTTTACCGTATAACCCGACCATTTGTATATTAAGGGAAATGTGTTATTTATTCATCAGAGAGAGGTGCGCACCCCACCGCGGGATCATGTTAATTGATCGGCATTTCATTAATACCTCATTGTTACTGCAGTGTTTCAGTTTTTTATTTGGCCTCCCGTAGTACGGTCGCGAGACGGACGCCTAATTACAATCAGGCTATCACCATAATGATCGTTGCGGAGGTGCTGAACCTTTTTGTTATTATTTAAATACAGCAACGAACATTGTGACGATAAAATGAATCCTAATGAAGGCTAAGTTCATTGGAGTAGAGTTGAAATTAGTGTTACTGTTTGCTCTTAATGTTGAGAAGGTATTCCTGCTTTACTTTTGAAAAGTTTGGCTTCATACATATTGATGTGTTACGCATTCTAAACAACGTTAGAGTTTTAATTAGTCGAAATGTCTTCATCTCTTAAGACAAAAAGCGTCCGTGAAACTCATGTGAACTGTTGGGTCCGAGGTCCGTTTTATTCATTTATAGCATCGTAAACCCTTAGATTGCTAATTAGTTTTATGGGCATTTTATTCTAGTGACAGGACTTCTGCCGTACCTTTGTGAACTTCTACTGTATATGGTTAATGGTTTCAGTATTAGGCTGTAATTATTTGCTTATAAAGGTTACAACTGATATACGTCGTAAAAATAGTGCAGTGCATAGAATAAGGAAGCAATTCTTCATAGATCACAGCCATTGGATAGGACGGATATTTCAAAGGCTATGTTTTAGAAAACCAGGCTCTAAATTAGACATTCACACAAAATAGAAGCGCAAATAATTTTAATACAACATAAGCACTCAACACCACACCACCACAACTTTTATTTATACTCATACAACCTTTCCCACAGCCAGCTAAGTTGTCTTGCATAAATATGCATGTACCAAAAATACACCAAAGCTCCTTAGGGTATAAATATTACAATGACAAGTACGATTCTATCAGACAGTCACATTTAGCCTGCCTATACCTAGACGGCGTGTGATCAATGTACCGACGCGGGTGGCGGCTTTTGTAAAATAAAAGCGTGAGTCCAACTTTGTTGAAATTATTTATTTCCTTAATGCCCGTGTAAGGTTTTTTTGTGCGTATTAAGTTACTTGTACATTGGTGTTAGTGTATTGTTTGTTAGTCTTTGAGTAACGTATAGTAAACGAAGTAGGTAAATGATATTTTCTTCTGAATAAATACTAAAACAAAAACCTAAATTAATCATAAGTTTTATGTTTAAAAAATTAAAGTAAGGGCCGCCGTACACGGACTGCTCGAGCAGTTAGCGGCTGAGTGAAATACACGGACCGCTCGAGCGGTCGGCATCGACTGCTTGAGCTGTCGGTTGTTGACTGCTCGAGCTACAACCCAACTGCTCGAGCAGTTGATCTTCTAAACAGACGCCGCGAGGCCGCAAAGGGCGGGGGGGAGAGGGAAGTCGGAGAGCTGTCGACTGCTCTAGCGCAGTCAACGGCTCGAGCAGTCGGTGTATGCCTCGCAACCGCTCGCGAGCGGTCGACGGCACGATGGAATTTCATCATGCAGTTGACGGCTTGAAGCGTTCGCGACTGCTCGAGCAGTCGTGTGTACGGCAGCGAATGAATGACTATAGTTCACTGCGCGGTCGCGGCTTTAAGCAGTCGGTCTCAACTGCTTGAAGCAGTCCGTGTACGGCGGCTCTAAGACTTCCAGTACCTTCTAATGATATATGTAGGTATATAAATATTTATGTTCAAGTACACATTTTTATTTTATAGAAATTTAAAAATGTCTAAGTATTTTTTTATAGACTTGCACGTTACATATAATAAAATTTGTAAATCATAATCATCGTAAAAGTGAACGTCGTAATAAAGTTATTGAATTAAAATTTAAAGGAAATATAAATAGAGAAGATGACGTTTAATATTATTAAGAGTAATATAAAAATAGTCGGCACCTTATTAAGGTTATTAAATATTGTTTGATCAGCCTTTTTATGGGTGTGTCTGTGTAACCTCCAGTAGGTAAACTACTTATGCATAACTTAAACTAAATTGTAAGTCGTTGCATAATGAAGATTAATGCTGAAAATTGATGATCTTTTCATTAACATTTGGCTGTTCTAATATGCACATTGAACAATATGTATATTTTGTGTTTATCCATGCAAACGATGAGTTAAAGTGCCTATTCGAATTGCTACAGTATGCACGTTTAGCTATTAAGTAAAACTGCATAAATTAATTAATGTAAAACTAATTCGTTAAATTGTCGAAGGTCCAAGATGGACTTTCTCCCTTAAAATTTCCCATCTTTATGCGCCAATGTATAAGTTTCCATTACATTTAAAAGGCACTTTATAAATGACCAGTAATCATTTTAAATTATATGTCGCTGCTTAAAGATTGCGGCTTTCTTTTTGCACATAAGTACAATGAATGGAGTCACGTGGCCATCATTTACAATTGGCAACATTTGCCATTGTCAAATTGCTACTTGCAGAGTTTTGTTGTGGGCCCTAATTAGGGATTGTTGCCCTTATATCAATTTAGCTAATTATTTCGTTTTATATCGTACAATCTTTATGACGATGTTGCAATTTGTACTTGGCTGGTATAATTGAACCCCTTCAATGTTTCCTCTGTATTTATTTTGAGGGTTCATTAATACTGATATCAAAGTATTTTAGGGGTATTAGTTATCGCATATTTGCTTTCTTGTTTGACGTTTGTCTGTAAAGTGAAATAATATTATGATAACTGTGACTTTAGTTCGTTGATGTCTTTTGTTGGGCGAATAGGAATTATTATTTTCTGCTTCGATTTATATAGTCTAAAAATACTTTCTGGGTGTTAAAACCTACTCCCTTATATTTGTAGTGAAGTGTATTTAACTTAGTTTCCTTTAAATTTCTCACAAAAAAGTCTCACATAATTTTTTAGTTATGAATTGTTTTAAATTGAAAATTTTGTTTTTTCTGTACTACCTAATCTTCACAATCTACATAAACCTAACACATAAACTGGCTATTCACACGAACTAACGCCAGCCTCATCAATAAACCGTCCACGCGCCCAACCACCCAGAGGACAATAAAAATCTGGCGCCTGCTCCCGTCACAGATTAAGTCACGTTCCCGTAATGACGGGGAAATTGTGCCTACGTGATTAAACGCACTACTATTTTTTCACGAAAGTAAAAGTTCCGCCTCTTACCCCATAGTGTCGCGTATTCGGAAGCTGATTGTCAATGTGACGTGAATTGGAATTGAAACACGTTGCTGTGAATGGGATGTCGCTTCTGCGTAGTCGTTGTCCTTTTGGAGAAGTAGGTGTAATAATGCGATAAATAATAATTGTTGTGATGTGTTTTTGTTTTGGAAAGGTCATTATCATTTGATGGCATCATTTTTGGAAGTGGAACTTATATATTTTTTTATAATATTATTTTTATATGTAACAGTGTAAGTTGTGATGTTTTTTGAATCACGAGGACCAAAAGGAAGAAAAAACTAATTTCTTATCGCGTAATTTCATATTTCTAGTACTAAATGTAAGAGGTGTGTCTTTTCTTTCTTATAAGAAAACTCCTCAATGGACCACCGATATATACTGCTTTATATTTCCTTAATACAATACTCGATTTAAAACCAATAAGATAAATTTATCTAAGCAACTAAAATAAAAGTAAATCATCTTACTAACAGGAAAACACCTTAAAATTTTCGAACTAGACCATTCATAATAAGAACTTCAGTCACACAAAATCTAACAAGCAAACCAATTTGAATCACCAATACGACTCCATCCTAACACCAGAAATATACAAATAAGATTCATATAAACAGATCTATCGCATTCCAACTTGAGTCGTAACTGCATCTCTAATTACCCGCTAAATACCTACCAACGCATGCGTAGTACCGCCAACGCAAATCTATTGCTAGGCGAAGCCTCTTTGCTGTGATTGGAGGAACGGAGGCCAAGACTCCGAAACACGACCAATGGGCTCCCCCCACTCAACAATAGGTAAGCATAGCTACGCCTGTAACGGTACCGCTTATACTTAGAATAAACTTAGAAGTCACTTAGATCTTACTTAGTTATATGGTTGGGAAAAAGTTGTTATAATAAGTTGTGGTGTTTAGAAATAGCTGTGTGAGTCATTTTGTTGTGCTGATATAATTTATTTTTGCATTTCATAGGTAAGTTTATGTAACTTAGAATTAACTTGGAATCCAATGACATGAAATATATTCAAGTGTACATATAGTGTGTTTTTGTACAGTGATTTTGTAACGTTAATTGCAGTTAAAATTTAGTTTTTATTGAGTCTACGTTTGTTTGCACTCAAAGTTCTTATAAATAAGCGAAGGTATGTATTCAACTTTTATAGAAAATAATTCAGTAAGAATAAATGAATTTATGGTAATTATAACATTAAACAAATAATTATTTGTTTAATGTTGATGAAACATGTTGCCGAGTTGTTTAGTGGAATGAATTGGAATTTATTGTCGGTTTATGTTACACGTTTTATAAGATACCTTGAAAGTGTGTTATTACTGTGGTCAATTATTATAAGTCGTGGTTTAAAATAACTTAGCTAAGATACAAACAAAAATTCAGTTGTTTGAGAGTCAATACTCGAATTATTATTTATGAAATTAATAAACAATCTGTTTTTAGGGTTTGTTTCTTAAATTTTAAAATAAGATATTTTATATTTAAGTTTATATTAAAGCCATATTAATATAATGTCAAATTAATTACCAGAAATAGTCTGAAAATTCTTCTTCTGACATGTACAAAGTTTTCTCTGCGTAATGGTAAATGGTAATGCCATTTATTTGCCTCGCAGTAAGAACCACTATATCATGTTAACATTCCTTACAAAACCAAAAAATAGTGTAATTAATACAACATCGTGCCCAAACATATGTTAAGAAGTAATTTACCTTTTAATCCAAGCGATAATCATTATGTTAATCTCGTTTTAATTAAGCGAAATGATTAATTAATAAGTTGTTCCTGCGATTATGTACACGTGTGCAGACTGACGTACTAACCGCCTCAGGCATTTGACCACAGACCTCAATTAGAGTAACACGCTAAATATTGATAATTGTTTTGCGCCCTCTAATTTAAACGTCTCTGCCATCAATTTTGGAGCAAGAAACACATCGAAAGCAACTCGACGACATTTTTATGCGATTAACTTATTTTCTGTCATTATTTCGATAATTTCACTGACGTAATTTCAGTCAAACATTAAATTAAAAATTTAAAAAACCCCCGACACAAAAACTTGATTTCCCTTTAAAAAGTAAAAAATAATAAAAAAAATACGTCGCGTTGGGGGACCGCTCCTAATTATTCCTTACTTATTTACGATTTTTTTCATAAGTATCACATGCCTACCTATTTAGGAGCGGTCCCCCAACGCGACGTATTTTTTTTATTATTTTTTACTTTTTAAAGGGAAATCAAGTTTTTGTGTCGGGGGTTTTTTAAATTTTTAATTTATATAACAAAATCATGCAGTTGTACTGTGTCTACTTAATTAAGAATTTCGTATTGAAATCAAATCGTGGGAAGTTGAAATCAATTTTCCGTTCTCGTCAACACGTCGTAGTATCGTAGATCTTGTTATTGACGTATGTGATGTTTTATTTATATTTTTATCATTGTCAATAAAAGCTATTCTTGTATTTTTTACTAATAATTATTTTTAAAAATTAAAGAGTTAATGCAGCATTTTATTCCCTCTTTCTCGTAACAAGCACGCAATGAATTGTACTTTAACGAGACGATCTAATTTTTTCAGATATGCTGTCAAAGATGACATATAACTCGTAATTAAGACAATAATGCAAAATTTATCTTGATCGATATAAAGTAATTTAAATTTGGATTATAAAGCCTTTGACTTAATGGATTGAGAAAGGCGGCCTACACTTTGATTGAGCAACTGGGTACACTCGCGTTTTTGCCGATACCAGACATTTTAAATAGGCCTGCGCCGTAATTATGCTGTCATTTTGCAAATTTATTTCATTTTTAATAACCGCATCGTTTTCACGAATTAAATTATTCAGCGTCAGAAAAGCGTTATTAAAATAAATTTATATCGATCGTACCTACGTAGGTACGGACGCGGCCGTGTAAATAGTTATTAAATGCGTTATCGATAACATTATACAGTCAGCTCTAAAGTTACATCGCAGTTTTAGCCGGAGCTACATGCAATACAATGATAATACCACGTCGCCGCGACACAGACAGATTCTGATTGTCATCAAAACAACGTTGTCCGACTCTTTCTCTCGGTAAATAATTTGGTAGCGGCAATAACTTCTCTAGGCGCCGTAGGCCTATCATTACGAAATAACAATCGCAATAAAATGCGATGCGCGTGCGCGGGTATTAGCGTGTTGCGCGCAAACATCGCGGTGGGTGTGTAATTTCACGTGCGCTGACACGGAGGCTGTTCGGCGCGATCGCCAATACCACAATAATATCACATGCTCGCGTACCCGCCACACATGTAATAATTCGTGTAATTTATAGTAGTCCGTCGACTAGTAGCGAACGGCCGACACGGTAATAGCACGTAACCACGCGACAGACGCATCGTGTACTCTGGCCGGGCAGCAAGCGCCGCGGACGCCCGCCGCCGACGGTGCCCATTTCATTAAACGCACTACATCATAGTCCTGCGTAGAGATGTGCCGTTGCCGGCAATATTGCCCAAAGTTCGAATATTGGTGGCAATATTGCCGCCAATTGGCCCAAAGTGGCAATATTGCCGGCAATATTGCTACCAATACCCACTTTTTAGCAATATTGCCGGCAACGGCACATCTCTAGTCCTGCGTTACGCTCTAGCCTAGACCCGCGCATCACACCCATTACAATAAATTTTATATCTTTTAACCGCTAATAGCTGTCTTCACACGTATCAGGTACATTGTTGTACTCATTCTCACATCCTTAGTAGATCATTCGTCGAAAGTAAAGCACTTGTGCTGTCAACTTTTTTTATTTAATAACATTAACGGTGTATTTTGTTACTAATAAAGAATAGTTTCATACTTAATTATGCATAAACGATGGCTAGCGAACATAAACGTCACTTTAATATTATTAATATTGCAATAAATTTAAGTGGTGACTGGTGCCGACTTGGGTACCGAGTGTATTTAAACAACGCGCCGTTTTTTATTTATCCTCTAGTGTACAGTTCGCACACCATAGTGTTGAGGTTTTTTTTCCAGTTCATCTTGGCGATTATCATTTATCAAACAAATGGCGGAGCTTCATCAAACGAATATCTTTCCGATCTTGCAGTGGGATGTTATATTATTAATTTGAACATATAGTGAAGCGCCGATTGGAAATAGACAGGCCTGTACATATTTACTTGCTGGATGGTATATGTTGGTTGTACAGACGACAGCAGGTCAACGTAAACGAATCCGTAAAATTTTACCAGTCAAACATTAACCTACCTCCATTGTGATAAGGTTGAAAATCTATTGCAGAAATTTGACAGATTGTGGTAACTTGATGTGGCTGTCGTCTGTACACTGTAAATTAAACAACAAATGAAAGTAAAGAAATGTTGCTCGTTTAATGTGACATATCATGCTTGTTGCACCAACATGGGGTGTTGATATTGCTTCAGGCCACATGTACTTATAATGATCTGGTCTTAAAATGCAATGGCGTATAAGTAACGCCAGCATCCAGCAGCATTATTTACTGGTGTCTAAGTATCTCAGCTTACTCTTATAGCTTGCGTGACTTGTACCCATAAATTATACTCTAATTTATTAATATCAATCATTAAATAAAATATTGTACAAACGTTACGTATTTTTAACCCCGACGAAAAAAGAGGGGTGTTATAAGTTTGACGTGTCTGTCTGTCTGTCTGTCTGTCTGTCTGTCTGTCTGTCTGTCTGTCTGTCTGTCTGTCAGTCTGTCTGTGCATCATAACTCCCGAACGGAAGCAGTGATTTCAATTTAGTTTTTTTTGTATTAAAGGTTACTTACGGGCGAGTGTTCTTAGACATGTTTGATCAAAAATCGGTTGAGCCGTTTAAAAGTTATGGGGGTAAAAGTGGGGACATGAATCGAATGTCGGCAAATATCGAGATATTGATATCGAGTATATTAGTGATGGGGTCTCAAATAGCTTTGTATATTAAAATACCTACTCGTACCGACCTACTACCTATAAAAAGAATGAAATAAAAATTAAATTAAAAATTTAAAAAACCCCCGACACAAAAACTTGATTCCCTTTAAAAAGTAAAAATAATAAAAAAAATACGTCGCGTTGGGGGACCGCTCCTAAATAGGTAGGCATGTGATACTTATGAAAAAAATGTAAATAAGTAAGGAATAATTAGGAGCGGTCCCCCAACGCGACGTATTTTTTTTATTATTTTTTACTTTTAAAAAGGGAAATCAAGTTTTTGTGTCGGGGGTTTTTTAAATTTTAATTAATGTTTGACTGAAAATTACGTCAGTGAAATTATCGAAATAATGACAGAAATAAGTTAATCGCAATAAAATGTCGTCGAGTTGCTTTCGATGTGTTTCTTGCTCCAAAATTGATGGCAGAGACGTTTAAATTAGAGGGCGCAAAACAATTATCAATATTTAGCGTGTTACTCAAATTGAGGTCTGTGGTCAAATGCCTGAGGCGGTTAGTACGTCAGTCTGCACACGTGTACATAATGCAGGAACAACTTATTAATTAATCATTTCGCTTAATTAAAACGAGATTAACATAATGATTATCGCTTGGATTAAAAGGTAAATTACTTCTTACAATGTTTGGGCACGATGTTGTATTAATTACACTATTTTTTTGGTTTTGTAAGGAATGTTAACATGATATAGTGGTTCTTACTGCGAGGCAAATAAATGGCATTACCATTTACCATTACGCAGAGAAAACTTTGTACATGTCAGAAGAAGAAATTTTCAGACTATTTCTGGTAATTAATTGACATTATATTAATATGGCTTTAATATAAACTTAAATATAAAATATCTTATTTTAAAATTTAAGAAACAAACCCTAAAAACAGATTGTTTATTAATTTCATAAATAATAATTCGAGTATTGACTCTCAAACAACTGAATTTTTGTTTGTATCTTAGCTAAGTTATTTTTAAACCACGACTTATAATAATTGACCACAGTAATAACACACTTTCAAGGTATCTTATAAAAGTGTAACATAAACCGACAATAAATTCCAATTCATTCCACTAAACAACTCGGCAACATGTTTCATCAACATTAAACAAATAATTATTTGTTTAATGTTATATTAACCATAAATCATTTATTTCTACTGAATTATTTTCTATAAAGTGAATACATACCTTCGCTATTTATAAGACTTTGAGTGCAAACAAACGTAGACTCAATAAAAAACTAAATTTTAACTGCAATTAACGTTACAAAATCACTGTACAAAAACACACTATATGTACACTTGAATATATTTCATGTCATTGGATTCCAAGTTAATTCTAAGTTACATAAACTTACCTATGAAATGCAAAAATAATTATATCAGCACAACAAAATGACTCACAGCTATTTCTAAACACCACAACTTTATAACAACTTTTCCCAACCATATATAAGTAAGATCTAATGGACTTCTAAGTTTATTCTAAGTATAAGCGGACCGTTAAGGCGTAGCTATGCTTACCTATTGTTGAGTGGGGGAGCCCATTGGTCGTGTTCGGAGTCTTGGCCTCCGTTCCTCCAATCACAGCAAAGAGCTTCGCCTAGCAATAGATTTGCGTTGGCGGTACTAACGCATGCGTTGGTAGGTATTTGCGGTAATTAGAGATGCAGTTAGACTCAAGTTGGAATGCGATAGATTCTGTTTATATGAATCTTATTGTATATTTCTGGTGTTAGGATGGAGTCGTATTGGTGATTAAATTGGTTTGCTTGTTAGATTTTGTGTGACTGAAGTTCTTATTATGAATGTCTAGTTCGAAAATTTAAGTGTTTTCCTGTTAGTAAAGATGATTTACTTTTATTTTAGTTGCTTTAGATAAATTTATCTTATTGGTTTTAAATCGAGTATTGTATTTAAGGAAATATAAAGCAGTATATATCGGTGGTCATTGAGGAGTTTTCTTATAAGAACAGAAAAGACACACCTCTTACATTTAGTACTAGAAAATATGAAATTACGCGATAAGAAATTAGTTTTCTTCCTTTTGGTCCTCGTGATTCAAAAAACATCACAACTTACACTGTTACATATAAAAATAATATTATAAAAAAATATATAATTCACTTCACAAAATAATGCGATAAATAATAATTGTTGTGATGTGTTTTTTTGTTTTGGGAAAGTCATTATCATTGATGGCTCATTTTGAAGTGGAACTTATAATTTTTTTATAATATTATTTTTATATGTAACAGTTGTAAGTTGTGAATGTTTTTTGAATCACGAGGACCAAAAGGAAGAAAAACTGAATTTCTATTCGCGATATTTATATTTCTAGTACTAAATGTAAGAGGTGTGTCTTTTCTTTCTTATAAGAAAACTCAACAATGGACCACCGATATATACTGCTTTATATTCCTTAATACAATATCGATTAAAACCAATAAGATAATTTATCTAAGCAACTAAAATAAAAGTAATCATCTACTAACAGGAAACAACCTAAAATTTCGAACTAGACCATTATAATAAGAACTTCAGTCACACAAAATCTAACAAACAAAACCATTGTGAATCACCAATACGACTCCATCCTAACACCAGAATTAAAATAAGATTCATTAAAAGATCTATCGCATTCCAACTTGAGTCGTAACTGCATCTCTAATTACCCGCTGAAATACCTACAACGCATGCGTAGTACCGCCAACGCAAATCTATTGCAGGCGAAGCTCTTTGCTGTATTGGAGGAACGAGGCCAAGACTCCGAAACACGACAATGGGCTCCCCCCACTCAACAATAGGTAATGCACTAGCTAACCCCTGGTGATAACGGTACCGCTTATAACTTAGAATAAACTTGAAATCACTAGATCTTATTATTATTATGGTTGGGAAAAGTTGTTATAAGTAAGTTGTTGGATGTTATGAAATAGCTGTGTGAGTACATTTGTTTGTGCTGATATAATTTATTTTTGCATTTCATAGTAAGTTTATTTACTTAAGAATTAACCTTGGAATCCAATGACATGAAATAATTCAAGTGTACATATAGTTGTTTTGTACATGATTTTGATAACGTTAATTGCAGTTAAAATTTTAGTTTTTAGTTGATCTACGTTTGTTTGCACTCAAAGTTCTTATAATATATACGAAGGTGTATGTATTGCAACCTTTGATAGAAATATAATTCAGTAGAATAAAGTGAATTCATGGTAATTATAAGCATTAAACAATAATTATTGTTAAGTGTGATGAAACATTTGCGAGTTGTTAGTGGAATGAATTGATTTGATTGTCGGTTATGTTAACGTTTAAAAGATACCTGAAAGTGTGTTATACTGTGGTCAATTATTATAAGTCGTGGTTAAAAATAAACTTAGCTAAGATACAAACAAAAATTCAGTTGTTTGAGATCAATACTCAAATTATATTTAGAAATTAATAAAACATCTGTTTTTTTAGGTTTGTTTCTTTAAATTTAAATAAGATATTTTATAATTTAAGTTTATATTTAAAGCCATATTAATATAATAGTCAAAATTAATTATCCAGAAATAGTCTGAAAATTATTCTCTGACATGTACAAAGTTTTTCTCTGCGGTAATGTAAATGGTAATGCATTATTTGCCTCGCAGTAAGAACACTAAATTCATGTTAACATTCCTTACAAAACAACAAATAGTGTAATTATACAACTCGTGCCCAAACAATTGTTAAGAAGTATTTACCTTTTAATCCAAGCGATAATCATTATGTTAAATCTCGTTTTTAATTAAGCGAAATGATTAATTAATAAGTTGTTCATGCGATTAGTCACGTGTGCAGACTGAAACGTACTAACCGCCTCAGGCATTTGACCACAGACCTCATTAGAGTAACCGCTAAATATTGATAATGTTTTGCCCCATCTAATGTTAAACGCCTCTGCCATCAATTTTGGAGCAAGAAACAATTCAAAGCAACTCGAGACATTTTTATGCGATACTTATTTTCTGTCATTATTTCGAATAATTTCACTGACGTAATTTCAGTAAACATTAAAGTTAAAATTTAAAAAACCCCCGACAGTACACGAAAACTTCGATTTCCCTTTAAAAAGTAAAAATAATAAAAAATACGTCGCGTTGGGGACCGTCCTTATTATTCTTACTGAATTTACGATTTTTTTCATAAGTATCGACATCCTACCCTATGTAGGAAGCGTCCCACCACGCGACGGTATTTTTTTTTTTATTATTTTTTAACTTTTTAAAGGGAAACAAGTTTGTTTGGTGTCGGGGTTTTTTAATTTTTAATTTAATTTTTATTTCATTCTTTTTATAGGTAGTAGGTCGGTACGAGTAGGTATTTTAATATACAAAGCTATTGAGACCCCATCACTAATATACTCGATATCAAATATTCTCGATAATTTGCCGACATTCGATTCATGTCCCACTTTTAAACCCCATAATTTTAAATCGGCTCAACCGATTTTGATCGAAACATGTCTAAGAAACACTCGCCGTAAGTAACTTTAATACAAAAAAACTAAATTGAAATACTGGCTCCGGTTCGCGGAGTTTATGATCAAGACACGACTGACAGACAGACCAGAAGACAGACA
>NWSH02000050.1:4563404-4596501 GCA_002382865.2 Heliothis virescens | reverse complement strand
CGCGCCGGCCCGCTCGCCCCGCGCCCCCGCCCGCCGGCGCGCGCGCTACTTAGCGTCGGGGGTGCGCGCCACCTCCGCCAATCCACCGGCGACCTCCGCGCGGCACAGACAAGTGCTCTCTCGATACACACTCCTAGTTCACTCGTACAATCGCGATGCCGATGGCGGCTATTCACACGTACCAAAATCTCGGTGTTGATCAGAAACTGACGCACCTCCAATCCCAGGCTCCTCGGAGATTAGCACCTGCTCCAGTGGACCCTAATCGCTGCAAGAAGAAGTCTTATCTTCATCAGCCCTACCCGACCCAGCCTGCCTCTGTAGCACGCAGGAACGCTAGGGAGCGGAATAGAGTGAAACAAGTAAACAACGGTTTTGCGGCACTACGTCAACACATTCCGTCAGCTGTCTCCGCAGCTCTGGCTGGAGGAAGGGGATCTTCAAGAAAGTTGAGCAAAGTGGATACTTTGAGACTGGCGGTGGAGTACATCAAAAGTTTGAAGCGGTTGCTAGAGGAAAGCGATGAGGGATGCTCCGACACGCAGTCAGGTATTGTCCTGACATCCAGTGGGCCGCACACTCCTCCACTCTCCGAAGAGTCTCACTCACCAGCCCCCTCCTTCGTGTCTGAGAGCTCAGCGGGGCCGAGCTGTCACGACGCGTACGACTCCTACGAGCCCATGAGTCCTGAAGATGAAGAGCTTTTAGACGTCATATCGTGGTGGCAACAACAGTGATTGGAGGTGAGTCTACAACCTTGTTTATATTTTATATTATTTTATAAAGTTCAATCTTGTGCACTAGAAACCTATATTTTATCACCATGGGTTGGAAACCCATATTTTCTCTGAGATTATCAGGCATGATAATTTATGAATGAATCCTAAGAGTGTTAACTTAACCTTCAAAGTTTTGATAATGATAGTCTTATCACTGTGTTTGCTTTCGTCGCGCCGTTTGTTAATATAAGCTTCAAAGTTATCATTTTTTTATTAAACAGTCATTTGTTAAAGCTAGGTTGGTAGGTAAACGTTTTAAGCTTATCATAATTTTTAGGGAAAAAATACACATTTATTCACGCTAGCAAACTTCGCATAGAGTCAGGTAGTTACGGCTTATAATATTTTTTACCCCGATATTTTAGTCACGGTTGCTTTAGGGACCGCGTCTTTTATATTGCACAATTTGAATGAAGATTCACCTTCATCATAAGCAAAAAGTAAACACATCAACCATTATGACTGAGCATTGAACTGTACGATAGACTTTATCTTTTCATTGTAGAATTAGAAGGACACAATGGCACGTCTGCAACAATGGCGAATGTTAAAATATGTCGCTTTATAAAAGCTCGAAGCTAGGTAACATTTTTTTATGATCCAAGGTAGATTTTTCTATTCCAAGTTGTAAAAGATAGAAGCGACCCGCATTCCACCTTCTTATTTGCTTCAATAGCCGAACAGCAATTACTTCTAACAATCTTGTGGTTCGCCCCGCATGTAGTGGGAAAATTGCACATAAAAGTGATCTATTCTAATAATAAGTAGCCATAACAGATGACTCCTATACCCAAGTGGAAACATGTTTGGTTTTTCATGATAACTCTCAAGTTAATGCGTTTCGTCCGGTCAGCGAGAGTGTTTTGCCAAAAAATCGCCATATGGTCCATCCTAATAGACTAAGCAGAACCGGTAGCGCCGCGACTAAAAACAAGATTGAATCTCGCAAAAAATGTTTTGAGACGCTTCGTCGACTATTAATTTATTGTACCGGAAGACGAAATCTCAAGAGGAAATAGAAGGGCGGCGAGCGAAGCACACGTGTTACAATATTTGCTAAGCTCTATGCAAACATATGGCGATACCGAGCACTGTTCATGAGAATTGTATAGCGTCACGGAGCTCGATAGCTAGCATTAAAAACTTAGATTACCTGTTATTGCCAATACGTATTTACTTTTTACTTCAAACATTTCAAATATGCTTTTCCTTTTTCCCAGGAACCGTACATTGCGGTGATCAAAGTGCGGCCAATCAGCGGCTTGGTGATTATGAAAAAACGAGTAATCCTCAAGAGGGACCCGAGCTTCGGAGCGCGAGGGCTCCGAGAGAACCTCTAATTAAGCGCAATCAGTATATTCCTAATGAGAGGGGATAATGGTGGACTGTAACGACCCCATCGATGCATTCCGCCGAGCGACTGAACACCGAACGAATACCCCCACTGCATTTCCCACATCGACGGAATAGCACTAAGAAGACTGAATCGATCATTTATTTGTTCCACTTAAGCATTTAGTTATTATGTAAGTGATTCCACACAACGCTGTGCCTTAGCGTAGCCTTACGTATTACTACTTCCAGTTTAGTATGTAAGATTTACAATTGTTCATAATTGTTATCTAGTCATTAGTATTTAAGTTTAGTTTATGTTCAGATTTTGAAACGACACTGAGTACCTTGTTTTGTATTTCAGTTCGTTAATTTTGTAAAATAAGAAATTTGAAAATCTTGAGACAAAGACTTGTAGTGTACATAGATAAGTTAGCACCATAAGACAGATTCCTAATATTATAAGATTTTTATGAAATAGTTATAAAAAATACCAGTATTCAACCAATCGGTTGTTGTCTGTAATTAAATACATTTTATAAATCGCTACATATGATTTTGATTGCTTCATCCTAGAACCACATACATCTACTAAACAGCTTAAGCTATAAATAACAAAACCAGGCAAATAGGCCAATATCGTCTATAATAGATTGTAGCAAGATGCTAAGAATAGAATCAAAATTGCACTCATAAATCTAGGCATACCTCCGACTAATTTATACGATAAAATATTCCTATTTTAAGCGCTTGGTGCTAATAAGCGTAAATGAACAAGCGTGATTTATGCGCTGTACTTTACAGACTTACATAGATACAGTACCTCTCGTAACTTTACTAATATACTAAAAAACCCGATACTAAAAACTAATTGATGAAAATAATTAGATACTGCATTTATTTCACTATATCGTAGACTGAAGAAGGACTCCTGATATACAGTCATGATAGAATGAATAAGATGTTTATCTAGGTGTAGATAAAGATTCTTGGTACTCTATTTTTGACTTAGGAATTCAATGCGTAGGTTTTGTTATATGAATAACGGGACTGTGAGGAGTCCCACGAAGAATTGCGCCTAGCCGCAGAGTATAGAAACACAAATAACTACTAGTTGGTAATGTTAGTATCCCATCGATTTCAACCACCAGAAGAACCTGTTTCTCTTAGTTAGCTCAGAATTGCTCAGGACGATAAGCAGCTGATACACTCCGTGTTTTCTTATTATCACCATCTTACAGAAGTTAATCTAAAATTCACACTTCCATTATTTATAGTCGTATTTGTCGAAGTCGTAACTCTAACTAAAACAAACAAATGTTCAATTACTTCGCTATCAATTATCACTCACACGATTGACATCTATAACTTGGGAATGCCAATGCTTGATACGTCTTTGGAATAAAAAATAAGCAAAATTATCTACACAGGTTTGAACATACAATCAAACATACACAGAACGTTGCAAAATTCAAAATAACAAAAGGTACTTTTCCACACGTGCCCCAACTCAGGTTACATTTTGCAAAAGAAAAATAATAACATAGCACTCGTTATTCACGAAATGGGGGGCCTAAGCATACTTTGGTGCATTTAATTTGAAAAAGACAATTCGTACTGCAACTGGATCACGTCTCCGTGCCCGCCCATCGAAATCAAATTGCAATAGTAATTTTTGATAATGGAAGGGAAGCACGAACCATTATGGGTGGATATTTCCGTCGGGGATATTAATTGTTGGAACTTGTTTAAGTTCTTTACAAGACGAGATCTGCTAGATATGACAGGAACTTGACGAACACACCTGTGGATTTGCGAATTGCTTTGTCGTTCACTCTAGTTAATTTTCTTAAGTATTAATTGGTGGTTATTATGCGCTGGCGCATCCGTTTGCAACAAACTTGTTTCTCATTATCTTGTCTGTCTTGTTGCATACCTAGTATCTGCGTTAGTTTGTATAGTGATTATAATATGTGGAATTTTAATTTTGAATTGATTATCAAGTCATAATTACTGCGTTAATTTAGACTTTAGTACAATTTCCTTTTCACAAGAATATTTTCGGGCCTAAATGTAAGTCCAAACGTCATCTAAGTTCCTCCCATTTAAGAACTTATCTCAATATACAAAATATAATCCCAAAAAATTCTGAACTTCCAACTCCAACTGAGTCACGTAATATCGCGGCAGCATCAAACGCTGCGCCCGNATACTTTGGACATTGCTATAAAAAAAACTGTTAGTCGGAATTTAGTAATTCTTTTCGATTTTATTGTAGGCTTTATTCTGAAATTTAGAAATACCATTAAACATTACGTAGGTACTATGTTGCAAATTTGACTTTTTTCCGCGAAATCCCCAGTGTGCGCCGCCCTGCAAACTTCGGCGTCGGAGTTCGGCGCGCGGCGACGGTGTCTCGTGCGCGCTCGGCTCCGCTCGTGCGTTTACGAGGCACGCGACCGTCGCGCGCGCAGCCTGAGCAGCTGCCAGTGCGCTGGTGACCACTTGCCCAGAACAGATTGCTTGGATGTGATGGAAATTATGAAATAGTTACACTTGATTTTTTCAGGTTGCATGTTTTTATTTGAGCATAATTTAGATTGAGTTCATTACAATTATTTTGTCTGTCGTTTAGAATGAAAGTGTTATAGGTATTCTTACAAAATATGATGATCTGAAGTGGGAATCGGGATAAAAAAATCCTGAATCCATTTGTTATATTTTATATTGATAAATTGCTCTCCCCATAAATATTTGTAAAAGCCTATTTCAGAAGCTATTGAATCCCATGAACTCAGTATCCACTAAATTATTTTAAGCTTTTGGGAAACAATGGAACCGTAAATATCACCAAAGTGTACTTGACCTCCACTTTACGTTTCTCCGATAAAAATATGAGTTAAAATACCATAAGAGAATAATATACGTCTTTCCCCTTAATTGGAAAACATACCTACAGGTAGGAAAGTTATGAACAGCATTTAAAAAAAAGTGGACAGAAAAAATCTAACTAAAAAAAACCATTTCAAAATATTCGAGCCAAGTGCTTCCAAGGGCCCAAAGGACCCCTGGCCTTGGCCGGTAGTGTTACGTTGCCGCCAATATGCGTGTGACCTAAATCCCTTGGCGGCGCGTACGCACAACATGCTGCTATTTTGGAATATCGATCAAGTTCAAGTGCCACTACATTTGGCCGTCGTATTTTTTTGCCTTTTTCTGAATTCTGATGTTGTGGTGCAAGGATGTTGAGAAAGGTAATGTTAACGACGCTTTTTCATATTTTTATTTCAGTACAATCAAAATATATGTTTAAAATGTAAGAGTGTGTAAAATTTATGATGATCGTTTTAGTAAAAAATATAGCAGATACTAGAGAGCTACTGCAGATGAATGACAATTAGGTAATACGCACTTTTTGTTTAAATTCTAAAGATAGTTTCAAACACGCCGATCTTCTTTGAATTTGTTGAAGCTGCGATATAATAAAAATACTGGATTCCAAACGGGACGCACAAACTGTAATGTCCACAGATAATGTCCTATTCAATGACTATTTAATTAATCAGTCGGCACAGAGGTGCCATAAATTCAGGGTCCGCAATAAACCTCATTAATGGCCTTTAATGAATTGGAACTCAGTAGCAGGTAGTTTTATCTAAAATATCTCGAATAGCTCCACCGAAATTCCTATAAAAATAACAGTTACGTCACAGGGTGTAATGTCACCGCTTTCACAAAGGCCACCCTTAAACTTTGCATTTAATTGCCACACCCAAAAATGCGACCTTTGAATTCTTTACGTTCTTTATAACGAACCTAATATTTTTTATGCATGAATTCATTAACAATATATTTTAACAAATCATATAATATAAACGATCGATATAATAAAAAACAGAAGTTCAAACATTAGTCAATGGTTGTTATTATAATTTCATGTCTAATGGCGTTGCACTTGCAACATAAAAACTTATAAGTTGTTTAAAACTGTGGAGTCGCATTCTAGTAAAGATCTTATATTATTATCGTGTACATTCTTGACAAAAATAAAATCAATTTAATTTTTATAATTGTCACTCAATCATGAAATGAAGAGGAATGCACGCAATTACGTCAATCTTTATAAAAATGTGAGTTTCATGTCATGCAAAATTTTCAATTTCATGCATTTACGTAAATTATTATTTAATATTAAATTATTGTACTCGTTACAGGCATCAGTCACACCATTTAGAGCAGACACTTAAATATTCAGTAAGCACATTTCGCCTTATTTACATCGAGCAACATCTTGTTGCATTTTTTTTGTATTTTATACCACGAACATTCGCAGGATTGGTTTTAAAACATAACGGAGTCTCTCTATAATATTTTCTGTTCGAACAAGTTATCGGCTTTAGTCAAAGGGCCGTCGTGTCGCGCTATTCAAATAATTAGGGCCGATACAACCACTTGCTTCGATCGAATTAAACCACATAAAATCGCCGTGAGGACTTGTTCGCCACAAAAACGTTCCACCATCAGTGATATATAGACCCTTCGCAAACGTCGACGATCATTTACACTTGTATCCAATAAAGCCATATAGAACTCTAAAATAATGATCATCCGTTATTACTGAAAACCCTCGAAATGTAAGATATTTGGTGACACCGATTATGTGTTTACGTTACCAATTTTGGTAGATAATTTTGGAGAGATCAAAATGGAAACTTGAATTGAGTTCATCGCCCCGTCCAGGTGGTGAGTGACAGTAAACATTACTTATCAATAAACGGAAGAAATTATGATACTATTGGTGTCAGTCAACACTGAACTGACCTCTCATAATGCGCTCTAGATTACGTCTAACATCAACAATATCCACAATCAATTTAATTTTATCGGCGCGTGTGATCTGGACAGCTGTCAAAGCAATGATAACTATTTTACATTTTGAAAGTGTTTGATACCCGAATATACTTTTATTTAACTTTTGAACATTTACTCACACTCACTTGGAATAAACGTGCGTGAAATACAGGGTGACTAAACTTAGAGACGCACAATTTACATACACCATAAGTACAGACACGCTCGCAATTGTCCAGGAAAACCTCGGTAGAGGTAACATGTCATCCAGATCGACTCTAACGAAGGTTTATTCAAAAAACGGTGTTCGCCTCCGGTGGTCCGCTGCTGTCAACGCAACCCGTCTACGCGAGACAGGGCTCGTTATGCAACAATACCGATGTGAATTACTTTACAAGGCAATTATATGCCCAATAGTCCGTTAATATAGCTACTAATTGAGCTAAATTCTAATTGGTTGTTATGAATGTGTAATTTGTTACACAACGGTACATGTATTTTACAAGGATATGTAATTGATGGCATTTTTTACAAATATGGCAATAACTCATGCTTCTTAAGAGTTCTTGTCACGTAGCAGATGAAAAACTTCGCCTGAAGATACGGAAGATACTTGCTTACATCAAAGGGAACATTACTTCAACCACTTCCAAAACTGGACTGTAATTGTATATTCTGATCAACGCATTGTATGTCATAGGCGCTTCCCCGCGATAACTAACAATCATCAAGTATTTGTAGCCAATTTCCCCTTTCACGGTTATTAGGTATAATGTGAGCGGTTCAAAATTTGCTAATAATGTACCACTTTGTTCTGTTCAGTTTCGAGCCGCTACGGTACTTAAAGTATATTAAACGCTAAGGTGTTGGTACTGGTAGGCATTCATTACGTTTGGCACCGCCCAGAAGTCTGGTCTTATACGATGAAATGTACGATTATAAGGCAGAAATCAGATACGAGGTAATCGTAGTGCAAGAAGCTTTTCCGCAATCACGCGATCATGCTTCAGTGTGAGGCTTCCATGTATTAAAATGCATGAGTCGGGGTAGCAGCGGTTTATTAAAAATATTTTAAAGATATTCCCACAGTGCTAATCAGTGCTCTCATCATGATATACTGCTTTATAATCACAGAGTAATCCAGTCAGATTTATCAGACGTTAACGAGCCGATAAATTGATCACTAGAGATAGACCCATTCACAAACAAGTAACATTACAAAAATATCTGTCCAAAAGCAATTTGTTAATGCTCATTTCTAAAAGGTAGCCGGTATAGCTCGGCTTACTTTATAAATGTTTTATTGGATTTTAAGTTTGATAAAGAGCTACATTAACAAAGTGTGGAGATAACGCTCAGGATATACTAATTCAAATCCAGTTTCATATATTATCTTTTTTCTTTTCGACTTAGATAACGCTATCTGGATCGGCGTCCCCACGAAACTTTATAATATTTTACGACACGTTTCTTCATTCGGCAGCATCAGATTGTTTGATGTAGTGGTAGGACTGGTAACAAATGGCAAAAAAAATATGGCGCAGTTAATATAGTTCTTTAGTGACTTAATAATTTCACGGTTCGGAAGATAATTTCTGGTTATTTTGACCGCAGTGCGCAGACGCAAGGCATACGCCACTATATAGCGGTCAGGTCTGCAAATGTCAGTGACACTCAAAAACCGATTTGTGAGTAGCAGGTCATTGTCTGGTCGGGATCGACCGCATCAATTTTCTCACAAATTTTCTATTTCACTGCGTAAATTGAGGTAAGGCACGAGTCACGAGTTGCTGAACCGAGACGGTGGTTTGTTGTTTTAGAATATTACCTATATATTATCTGCGGCTACCTATTCTGTTGTATTTGAAGATTGAGTTATTAACTTAGCAAAGAAAAAGAAATGAATACTTCATGGGTATGTATATGGTACAATGTAAAAAAAGACACTTAAATGCAAAAACAAATTAAACAATCGAAAAAGGGGTGCTTCCTGGCTGAGTAAATGTTCAATTCCTCCGTCCAAAAATACGAGAGACGAATTAAAGTACAACCACTCAATTCCCAAAAAGTATTGATCTACGAAATGCACCGAAAAAGTATCGATGAAGCGAGACCACCAACGTCAGTGCAAGTGTAAGACAGAGGCATCTTAATTAAGGGTTAGGAACTTGATCGCCTGCGTAGTTCCGGCACCGTGCCATTGATTTTGGACGTAACCACTCCTTAAGGCTCAATGAGTGAATATTGAGATGTTTTGCAACGATTACTGAAGCGTACAGTGTAACACTTACCACGCCTAACATATGGTTAACGTATGAGGATCGCAAATTATTGATTTAAAGTCTTCTTTGAGCAACATACGGAAAACACATTGTAATTTTGAGGGTAATTTCAAAATACATAATATATTTTTCCAAATAATAATTCAAGTAGAAGATGTTCTGAACTTGGTTCCAAATAACTTAATTGTTTGATGGACTGTAACAAATCGTAATGGTTATAATTGTCGTTAAGACAACAATGTCAGCTCTTAGGCCAACCATAGAGAATGTTGTGGGGCAATCAGTAGCAATCGGTTAATGGGCGGTAGTCGCATATCGAATGAGACAATCAGGGCTACTGGTGTGGAAGAAACGGAACTAATCGCCGTAACATAGTGGGCAGCATCCCTTTTCATTGGTCTTTTTAGCCTTATAAATGAAAAGAGTGTTTCGTATAAAATTCTGTAAATAAATTGCTGAAATTCATATGAGGTTGCTATTACCCTGTATCCAGGGCTGGGCAAAATACATGCTTTGCTTTAATTGAAATACAAATTACAAAATACAGTACCGCAAGTAATTAAAATGCAAAATACAAAATGCCTTTAGGTAAGGTATTTGAAATATAAAATACAAAATACAGTATTTTAGCCATTTTTAATTGAAATACAAAATACAAATTACATAATTACTAAAACTATTTAAAAAAAACCCGCCTTCAAAAACCATCAGACAATGAATGATGAATGACTTAAAAACAAAATAACCAACATTTTAACCCGTTGTTAGTTCAAAAATTTTACCCAAATTCTTGTCAATACCAAATTTTTTGACATGATGTGCACTAGAATTAGAATATTAAAAGAAATCTTTGTCGGTCGTAGTAACATCGTTCACGTAAACAATAAGCGAAAAATGCTCATTCATAAATACTGAACCAGTGAATGAAATTTTAATTTTGTTGATTTTTCAAAAACCGCTTTTCCGATAACAAGTGCAGTGTTGCCAACTCTGCAGCTGCTTTACCATCATTGCACTCTCGCCTCGCACTCACACTCACGATCGCTAAATGAAGTTTAAATGTATTTTAATGTTAAAATGTATTTTGAAGCCTCAAGTATTTGAAATACTAATTACAAAATACTTCGTTGTCAGGTATTTGAAATACGAATTACAAATTACATTTTAAGGAAGTAATTGAAATACAAATACCAAATACGTATTTGTATTTTAATTACGTATTTTAATTACAAGTAATTCAAATACTGCCCAACCCTGCCTGTATCATACGCTGTGAAGCTAAATAGTACATAGCTTTACCTCTCTATAATCTCTCTCTAAGATCTAAAATCAGATTTTATTGCAATAATTTACAAAAACATTATAAGACATTCGAAATCGTAACATTACAGTTCAAACTACTAGAAAAAGCTCTAAAACATCAAATTCCACATGATTTCTCTAATATTTCTTACTTGTAATGTAGATACACCGGTGGTCTCACAGTGGTTACACCGAGATCATTGTAATGACGGTGACGAATCGAACCGACCGCCGCTCACCGCTATTATTTTAATGAATTTATTACCATATATTACGACCAACAAAAGATCTAATCCAAAACGCTTATTAAAGCTCTTAAGACTTTTAATTGGATATAAAGTAATTTGATGAAAATATTAAAATTCTAGTAGCCACACTAATTGATGTGCATAATTGATTCAAACTTATAAGTTATGTAATTATGCAGTGCATTAGTTTCACACGCTGTCACTCACATTAAATTGATTTTGTGAGATACGACACACCTTTGATTAATTGATTGTAGGTACTTAATGTATGCTCGTTTTATTAATTTTAATTTTCACATTAATAAAATCAGAAACCCAACCGAATAAACGATTGCACAATTATCTTAAAGCTATAAGACATCAAAACATCATTTATTCAATTACAAATACATCGCAAGCAAATAAAATCATTAGGGTTTATTATTTCACGCAGGAGTATAAGTTTTAACGACGCCATTATTTTTAATTCACATCAGTCTTGAACAACTTCTCATAAGCTGCCTCATGACTGCAATGGTAGCGGTCACGCATGCTCCGTACGATTAATTCAAGCCAATCAGGGGCTGATTACACGCATTACGTACTTACAAACTAATAAATGCACTCACGACCTCCTTTATCCGCATACAAATAAGAGTCATTTAGATAAAGCGCGAGTGTATAATCTTGTGTACCAGTAGGCCTGTGTTCAGAACCGGGTTGGTCTTTAGTAGATTTTACAAGGATTTCACGCGATGCCACTCGGTTCGACAGAGGCGTAGCATAAATTCTAACCCGCGGCAAACACTTACTGTACTACATGAGAATCTATCATTATATCTTATTACTCTAGAATTTTAAATGGAGCATACATTAAACATCGTTTCGATTTAAGTAGATGAGACATTTTAAGTTCTATTAGCATTTTAAATTGGATAACATTGTATGCCACTGTTCTTTATGACGATCGTTCTATTTTAAACCGAGTTTGAATGAGTAAGTACTTCTCAAGATTCTTGAACCATGGTTATCTTGAATGAAAACTAGTAAAATAAAAAACTTGAGTATAATATTCTATACCCAGTTATCATCTTATCAACAAACCTGTACCATAGCTAATCTAAGATAACTTAAACCATAGACATTATTAAGCGTTGTCTAACAATCGGTAATTTGAAACCCCACATTTTGCATCAAGAAAACATTTTCAAAACAGCTTCTAGTTAAATTCTTCAAGCCGTTAAGAGGATGCTGACTTCATTTTTGTTTTTTTTTATTCACATAACATTGATTGATGCTAAGTAACATTACGAAATATAAGACGTCAATTGGTTAATTAAAAAGATAGACTGGATTCAGTCGACACGGAACATGGTATATCCATCCGTTGAACGAAACATCACTTACATCCTCCGATACATTTCTTAATGTCAATGTTACATGTTATAATGTTAAATACATGTAGTTTAGTCATGTTCGTGTACTGTAAATATTGCTTACTGTATCTAAGAGGTACTTTTGAAACTATTTTTGAAGTAGCGTCTTGGTTAATTTAAGCCTTGACATTTTTTAAAGCCCAAATTATAAGTAGTACCTACATTGAGTACTTTTCTAAGTTTATATGTAAGTACTTTCTAGATATATACTAGACACCAATGGCTGATTAAAGGTGAAGGAAAACATCTCGAAGAAACCTGGACTATAAAGTCTGAAATCACCATCAATACGGGTTGCATTGAGCACATTGAGCAAGCGAGGTGATTAAAGCTCAGTTCTTCTCTATGTGAGAGGATGCCTGTGCCCAGCAGTAGGACGATACAAAAACTGATGATGAGGATGATGAACTACATATAGCAGATCTTAAAAAAACTTAAACTAACGTTATAACGTTAGTTTTAACTTTTAGCTTAAGCATCCCCTTAATATAACTGTAACTCGAAAAAAAAAACATTAATTAAAACTTATTCAATTGCACGTACTTAATCTCCCCTTAAAATATAACCAGTTAATTTTTTCACGCCTTATTTACTTAAAGACTGTTCAGTGTTCAATAAAGCGGTATCCGAACTAAGATGTATGGAGAGATATTTATCTGAACACAACGTCGCTAACGAACTGGTCACACATAAGTTGTTCATAAATGGCATTAACCAATGCTATCTTTTGTTAGATGTATGCATCGATAGAAACCGGTTATGTCTAGATACGGATAATAGACACGTGCAATGTATATTGTTATGTATAATGTACAGTTTCAGGACGGTAATGTTAGCATACGTGGTATGGTCTAATAGGCCGGTTGTCGACTTTGGGATAGTAAGGTAGAGACAAGCTGTTAGGTAAATGCTGATTTACGCTGACAGATAACTGTCGGTAGAGTGTCGTTTGGTCTGTTATTGCCTAAGTGTTACGACGTGGAAACTGTTGGTGTACACATAACATGAGGTGTCAAAGCAGCTATAGATCAGTCGCAAAAAAGTATTGCTAACATTCGGCAAAAATAAAGTCAGTTCAGCAACAGTTCAGCTGAATATTAAAGTAATAGATACCTACCTGTACCTTCTTAGCTTAATTGATGTAATATCATGTGTAAACGCAATCATCTGCGATAAAATGTTCAGGTTTAAAAAATGATATTTTTATATTATACACAATTCAATTAAAATAAAGTAACATCGGTACCGTATTCCTTAAAACAACATCATAACAAATGAATGCCATAAAGCCCTGTATTGTTTCTCTTCATCACATACAATTATGGTTGTTTTCATTTGGGCTCACAACACGCGGTATGGCAGACGTTCTTCGACCAAAATCATATTATTATGCGGTAATTGAATTAATTTGATAATTCTTAAAAAATATTGCGTCTTTAAAAGCGTATTGTCTTCGGGGTGAATGTATCCGACAGCAAGCATTAATGAATAATGTAGCCGCTGAAGAAGTCTTTATGGGTACCACTTACTGTGTTTGTTGTTCTTAAGTAAGGGTTTTGCTTTTCGTAATCATTTAAAATGAATTAATACTTCAGTTAGTGCATTACTTTTGTTCACTTTGTCAATACAATATTTCATATAAAAAAATGTTTTGGCATAAAACAGTTGAACAATGATGCAATTCTGAAATTAGGAAATTCTCCTGGTGAGGACAAAAAATAAATTGAGTAGAGCTACCGAACTAAAATATTTAAGAAATAGCAATTTTAGTATAGGGGTACCTATTTGAGAAAATTGGAATATTATTGTCACTTTTTGCACTATTAAAGGACCCCAGGGACACCCACGTCACTTATTACTTCCGATCACGGAAACATTGACACGAACCTCTAAAGCCCACACAAATTATTATTGGAATGCTTATTATCTACGTGGCAAAATCTTATTACTTCTAACAATTGGACCTCCTGCGTTTAGCAGTCAGTAAATATGCCAATTTGTCACATATCAACCCTTATGGGTTTATTTCGAGAAAAATAAGATGTCACCTTGTGTGGGCAGATGCCACCAGCAGCTACCTTCCTGTATCACGCAGAGAACGGACATACGTTTTGACACCATTAGAGATACAGTGGAGATAAAAATAATCAGAGTTTGACCACAAGGAATTCTACGTACAATAATGATGGACATTAAAACGGTTACAGTCGATTTTGAACTCTATCTTCACGCAGCTAAGGTGGTTTCAAAAGATTGTTTATTCGCAACAAAAACAATTTATCATTCCGTACCCCAAACATCCCTTTGTATTATCTGATCTACTTACTTGTACTATTTTTTGCTCCGTATTGTTTCATGTGAAGAATAATGGTGTTTGACTTTTTGTTTTAATCCTGAGATGGGAGTGCAAATAAATTTAGCAAGAAAAGGCTCTCTTGGTGGCGCGCCTTATCTTGACGAGCGCTAGTCACACAGATTAGAAGTGTTAAATCTACCCTTAACATGTCTTCGGTTTTAAGATTAAAATACCGAAGTGGTACCGTAACGGAATCACATCAAACATGGCAGCTATTGTTCTATTGAAAAGCGAATTTGATGTGTGCTTTCTTGTAGTTCCTCATTATTTCCTTTCGATTTCAACCGCGATTAAAATCTTCCGATATCATTAACGAAATCGAAACCTACGATGCGTTATGTGGCTGAATGTCCTGCACACAATGCGGCCGAACAAAAGCGTCCAGACCGCGCAATAAAAGCGTTCTTAATAAAAAGTAAAATCTGAGTAAAGGAAGTGCACGGCGGGCGGAAATGCAAACTCTCATTGTGCGAACTTGCACGTGTTCCGGAGTGTTTTGTGCACGCCCCTGCATTCGCTACCAAAAGGCACCGTGAAAGCCTTAGCCAATGAAATAATGCCTATTTTCAGATGTGACTTAGTGCTTAAGATATGCCGGGAACAATATAAGGTACTACCTACCGTGCTATGTACAATAGTGATGTTAATATTGAGGCTTTGATTTTAAAAGGGAAATATTTTGTTTCTATAATGATCCAACGTGAATTAGTTATGTAATACTTATATGAATATGCTACTTTTAGGTATTAATTTTTCACAGAAAATCCAATTTACCTTTAATGCTCAAATATTTTATTTTCTATAGACAGTCAACGGAAGGTCCACTGGCGTAACAACGACCACAAATCCACCTCAACATAATAGGCACCTACCTACGAGACGATATATCATAGTGCATCTTCCATAATAAAGTTTTTTCTACATGCCCCGAAGTACGAAATGTACTTTTTCTACAAGTAAAGCTTCAATAAACGAAATAAAATACGAAAATTTCGGCAAAAAATTGTTCGGGCACACAGCAGGGTATGTTTGTGGCTTTGTCGCGCCCACAACTTGACAAAAGGCAAATAAGAGAACAGTACCGAGGAACGATGAAAAAACATCATCTAAATACAGTCCTATTGATGTTTAAAAGCCGTAGAGAAACGTGCATTGTTCGCGGGTCGAATGCGGTGGCGATATTAGATTCGTATTATTTCGCGATACCAAGCGCATTTTAAGACGTTTCGTATCGAAGGTTCCAAAACCGTTAAAATCGACGGTTCGTCTTCGGACAAAGTAATAAATAGCCCAGTCCGAAAAATTCTGACATCGTCGATAATTTTATTTATGTCCGCCTAAATATCAAATGACCACACCGCCGGCGTATCAAAGCGGCTCCATCATACATACATCAGGGGTACCTCGGTAACTTTGTGGGTAATTGTTTGCAGAGCGTTAACGCAAACAGTATACTGGATACATTCAGTATAAAAACTATAAGTTCCTCATAAACAGTGAGTTGTTTACACCGCGGCGGCGACGGCAGATTCGTTGTTTTTTTTTCATGTGATTTTTTTTCGTTTACCACCGTCGCAGGACCCGTGGCCAAATGTAATTCGACCTGATCGTATCTGGACACTTTTTGTCCTTGTGGTCAGAGACAGCTGTCCTATAAAGCGCCGTGTTTTGAACATTGTTTATAGACTAGCGCCATAATGACATTGTCAATCAGATATATAAGGACCTTGCTCACGTGAGGCACATTCTTTATAGTATGATTTTAAATACAGGAGATAATAGGGGTGATTTCAAAATTGATAATCATCGAAATTGACAAAAGGGACATCCATCTCTTTAAGTATTAATTAAAATAGCAGTTCGCATTTCTAAGCCCTACGTGGGGATATAACAACTCCCGCTATACGAAACCCGAAAAATATTTATCATGTAGCAAAAAACTGACTGGGTTAAGGATTTGCGCAAAAAATAGAGGACTTATGAATAAAATCTTAATCAGCGGCCAGGACTATAAGGCTAGCAGAACAAATATGATGATTAAAAACAAATAGGTCCGAAAAAGAGGCGGAGTGATTAATTTTGTGGGCGAGCCTGCGCCTCACCTGTGATATTAAATTGGCGAAGCGTCGTCAAAATTGACGCGGCCAATGTCAAGGGTGACCATGATAAAGATTCCATGAGGATATTATTCAATATTTTTTTAGAGTTAATATAACTTCAGTCCAGTATTTAGGTATATTTTTCCTGTTTTTAATCAAATATCTCAAAAACACTGGTGCTTCCTTGACTAGTTGCGGTTACAGTTATGGTATCATAAGCTTATGCTAGTAGAATATGTTCTATTTGATTGACTATCTTGGCCCATTTGACTATGTGTTATTGTTAAACAGTCTATCAAAGAAAATGTGTCTAATTATGGCTGTAAATATTTTTTTCTTCATTATTAATATTTAAAGACAAATTTACACTTTCTAGTAGCTTCTATGGTCACCCTACTAGCTGATGCATTTAACTGTTTTGAAACGCGTTATTAATATTTATAGTTTTAGTAAAACGTTTTTTTTTCTTATTTGTTTAAAAGCGCGGGGGGCACAGGTGCCGCCTTTGATGCACCGCCCATGATTGATTCAGAACTGAATTAAAACCTATAACGTTACCGTAAAATATACCGCAAAATTAGTATCAAAATTTATAGCAACCATAAAATTCGCTTTAAGAACTTAATTTTTATCATAAAAATTTAAAACAATATATTTATGATACTATGAATCTATAATAATATATTTAAAATGTAATTTGTGTACAAATTAACAGACTTTACAGGGTCTGGTAACTGTTTCTACTTAATGCAACTTAGGACTTTCGCATTCGCATTACATATATAAAAATATTTAGAACGGCTATATTTTATGACCTTTCTATTCTTTTTGATACGAGTGTATAAAATGCAATTTTTGATTAATAGCTTTCACTATATTAAGAAGATATTAAGATAATTCAATCAATTTGACCTAAAACATGAAGTAGGGTCCAACAAAATTTTGAATCGTCTTCCTCACCCTCCGGATTTTATGACGCCAATCAAGCCATTAAGCCTATTAGAGATCATTATGTCTATTATTATTAAACCAGAATACCCGTAGGAGCTGTTCGTGAATAGTAATATCGAAAAACATAACCTATACGACGAAACAGTATGTATAATAACATTATTTTATATGGGCCATAATATTTGATTGGATTTTATTAAACGCACGCATAGATATAATCGAGTTCACTTATTGATTTCATTATAACACTAAGTGCTGCACGAGGGTTCACCCGCATCCAAAGAAATAATTTGCTTTAAAAAAGTCAATATATGGTTTTCTGGGCTGCATACCCCTTTTCGCACAGCGGTTCAAATATGAACGAGAATCAAGCAAACTATATATTTCTATTCATATTTCTGTTTAGTTTACTGGTAAGATTATGTGGTTAGAATAAAATTATATGTTCTGTTTATTATTTAATTGAATTTTCTCGTTGTGGTTCCCATACATTCCTCGCCCTAGCAGAATTAACGGGAAATAGCCGCGGGCAAAAATTGCGCTAATATAAAATGGATCAGTCCAATTAAATTTATTATTGGTATTCGTTAACGGATACACAGTGCAATAAGAACGGAACTACATATAATTAGATTCACTTTAAAGCCATAGCAATTTCAGTAGTCACGAGAGCTAACATAAAATATTTATCGTCTATATTGATAAAATCATCAGTGTAGTTTTCTTTTCTATCATCTACTTAATAAAATAAATGTTATCTAGATTAAGCTGAAGGAATAAATTCGTTATCGGAATCAGTATTTTGAACTCCAAGAACATGAATTAAGCAGTTTGTAAAAAAAATCACAATCAGGTCGTACTTACATATTTTAATGATTATAAGTGTTGAAAAATTTAATATTTACAACTTCTATCTTTATTGGTAGATGAATTGGCAAGCTAGAGTNGGGTGACCATGATAAAGATTCCATGAGGATATTATTCAATATTTTTTTAGAGTTAATATAACTTCAGTCCAGTATTTAGGTATATTTTTCCTGTTTTTAATCAAATATCTCAAAAACACTGGTGCTTCCTTGACTAGTTGCGGTTACAGTTATGGTATCATAAGCTTATGCTAGTAGAATATGTTCTATTTGATTGACTATCTTGGCCCATTTGACTATGTGTTATTGTTAAACAGTCTATCAAAGAAAATGTGTCTAATTATGGCTGTAAATATTTTTTTCTTCATTATTAATATTTAAAGACAAATTTACACTTTCTAGTAGCTTCTATGGTCACCCTACTAGCTGATGCATTTAACTGTTTTGAAACGCGTTATTAATATTTATAGTTTTAGTAAAACGTTTTTTTTTCTTATTTGTTTAAAAGCGCGGGGGGCACAGGTGCCGCCTTTGATGCACCGCCCATGATTGATTCAGAACTGAATTAAAACCTATAACGTTACCGTAAAATATACCGCAAAATTAGTATCAAAATTTATAGCAACCATAAAATTCGCTTTAAGAACTTAATTTTTATCATAAAAATTTAAAACAATATATTTATGATACTATGAATCTATAATAATATATTTAAAATGTAATTTGTGTACAAATTAACAGACTTTACAGGGTCTGGTAACTGTTTCTACTTAATGCAACTTAGGACTTTCGCATTCGCATTACATATATAAAAATATTTAGAACGGCTATATTTTATGACCTTTCTATTCTTTTTGATACGAGTGTATAAAATGCAATTTTTGATTAATAGCTTTCACTATATTAAGAAGATATTAAGATAATTCAATCAATTTGACCTAAAACATGAAGTAGGGTCCAACAAAATTTTGAATCGTCTTCCTCACCCTCCGGATTTTATGACGCCAATCAAGCCATTAAGCCTATTAGAGATCATTATGTCTATTATTATTAAACCAGAATACCCGTAGGAGCTGTTCGTGAATAGTAATATCGAAAAACATAACCTATACGACGAAACAGTATGTATAATAACATTATTTTATATGGGCCATAATATTTGATTGGATTTTATTAAACGCACGCATAGATATAATCGAGTTCACTTATTGATTTCATTATAACACTAAGTGCTGCACGAGGGTTCACCCGCATCCAAAGAAATAATTTGCTTTAAAAAAGTCAATATATGGTTTTCTGGGCTGCATACCCCTTTTCGCACAGCGGTTCAAATATGAACGAGAATCAAGCAAACTATATATTTCTATTCATATTTCTGTTTAGTTTACTGGTAAGATTATGTGGTTAGAATAAAATTATATGTTCTGTTTATTATTTAATTGAATTTTCTCGTTGTGGTTCCCATACATTCCTCGCCCTAGCAGAATTAACGGGAAATAGCCGCGGGCAAAAATTGCGCTAATATAAAATGGATCAGTCCAATTAAATTTATTATTGGTATTCGTTAACGGATACACAGTGCAATAAGAACGGAACTACATATAATTAGATTCACTTTAAAGCCATAGCAATTTCAGTAGTCACGAGAGCTAACATAAAATATTTATCGTCTATATTGATAAAATCATCAGTGTAGTTTTCTTTTCTATCATCTACTTAATAAAATAAATGTTATCTAGATTAAGCTGAAGGAATAAATTCGTTATCGGAATCAGTATTTTGAACTCCAAGAACATGAATTAAGCAGTTTGTAAAAAAAATCACAATCAGGTCGTACTTACATATTTTAATGATTATAAGTGTTGAAAAATTTAATATTTACAACTTCTATCTTTATTGGTAGATGAATTGGCAAGCTAGAGTATCATCATCTTCATCTTCTTGCCCTGTTCCCAATTTTATTTGGGGTCGGCGCAATATGTTTTCTCCTTCCATTTCTCCCTGTCACTCGTCTAGAGTATAATTATGAATATTCTTAACTGGCGGCCTTTGTTAATTATCTTTTTGCGCGTTTCTAAGGCTTCTCCAAGATGCAAACACTGCGGTAGTCTCCATAAAAGCAAAATAAAAAAGGATCGCTCAAAAACGCTCATATTTCCATTAAAGTTCACAAGTTTTATTCAAATCAACATTGCAACTATCGTAAGTATATTTTCAAACTTAAAATTCATTTTAACTACCGCACATCCGCTGCATGCATTAATGAATGTACGCACGCTGATATCACACGTAACGGAGTCTGTCCAAGATCTCATTTCGTGATAGTCATCAGAGGAGGCGAGACTCGCCAACCGCCACATAATAACCCCAGCTACTTAATTGGAACCCTTTCATTGATTTGTTAATGGTCTCGTTAATTTTTATTCGAATAATAAGCAACATTTTACGAATATGCGAATTATGATCTGATATAAAACCAACGACGGAATATTTTGTTCTGTTTTGTGTTCACAGATCCTTTGTTGTAATTCTAGTTTGATATTTAATCTGTATCATCTTCGACTATTTTTGATCATAAAGAATCCAAATAATATATCGTAACTTCTACTTAAATTAAGATATAATAAATATCATGGATCCCCAAAACTCAATGACCCGATACAATATTTTATAACGTTAACCGTTTGATCCCTAATTAAGACGTTTGTGTCCGAATAAAAAGTTATACCGACGAAACTACCGCCGGAATATACGACGTCTGCACCACTGACACAAAGCGGCCGAACTAATAGCGTCCAAATCCAAAATTTATTTGCTCTTAAACCCATCGGAGGCTCGGTTAAAACAGGGCATTAATAGATGTTGATTGGCCCGGGTGAAAGCCTTTAGATGAGAATGCTCGAGCACAACTCATCAAATTTGCATTTGGTTTGTAAACGGTGCCTCTTTGGACACTAATGAGGTGTTAGAGAATTAATCCATAAGATCTCCACTCAGATAATCAAGATCCTACCGATAAAACAGTAATAGGTGGGTTTTCATGTGACATTAACGAGTGACTTCCGATTTCGGCGCTTCATTACAGACATCTAACATCGTCTGGCTAGTTTTAATTGCACCTATATTTCCCGACGATGATGAACAACTTCCTATTCGTTAAGATTCCTTTCTTTATGCCACTGCTTCGATGTTCCGCACCGACAGCTAAACCCACTCCTGTGTCGACGTCAATTGTGGTCATAATTGCACCATTAGGAACTGTGAAAGCTATAAATCTAACGATATCGGCGGCGGTGATACAAAATCAATCGTTGGTAATAGTCGGCCACTGATCATCGCTAACAAGCGGCACGTGATTATTAGGGCAATCACATACAAAAGCAGGAGCAGCGTTCATAGTTTTGAATATCGGCCGTCTGATCAATATGGTTATCTTGCCTAATGGCCCCACGATGACTTTCTATAAATTAATAACAACAAGCTCGTGAGCCTCCGATGATTGGACCAGGTTAATGAGGAAGCACGTCTTCATCTTTGCCTCATAATAAATGTATGCGTGTTTTTATTGAGTTCTCATTCTTATTCCTTTTACTTTGTTGAAACTTCTGTTATGTCCGGAGTTGATAGCATCTTTATAAATATGACGTGTAAGTTTTGTAAAATATCCTGTTCAGGCTGCATATTTATAATTATTTCTTACATAACCTAACTACTGAGACTCATCCGCTTGTAAATCATGGTTGTAAAAGGCTTTGTAATGGCAATTTATTATGTTTAATACGGTAATTTTTGTAAACGTGGAACCATAAATATTTTACAAGTAAATGATGGTTTTACTGCTGTTATTGCAGTGTTACTTCCTCTGGCGGTGACTGGGGGCGATTCAATGCAACCGGAAAGAATTTGTTACCCCACAAGTGCATTGTCAGGATTGTACAACGACGGTCTACTTTCGATCGAGTTAATTTGAATAGTCTGTGCAGTTTCTTTATCTTGTCACTTGCTTTCTATTCTATTCTGTAAAGCTGACAATAGATATGAATTTTAAAATTTTGTACGTATCAAATATGATTAAGGGCGTATTTTTTTTGTTTTGTCTACTAAGTATATTACCAAAAAAGAGCACCTACACAAGGATTGTCTTTAAATGATTCTTCACTTGCATCTTAGAACGTTTACTTACTGGTCACAAAATTTTTTGCACCTTTTTTGTCAGGAACCACAGTCAACGGTCAAACTGGAAGCACGAGTCAGAACAAGCTTAACCTAATTCTATTGTGGAAGGTTTTGTCAAAGGCTTGTGCCGCACACTCTGAAGGCCTCTTCACACATCTGGTAGCTTCATTGTATTATTTATTTATAATGTCCGTAACAATACGTTACACACTCGAAGTGCAAATTGTTGTCTAGTGAAAGACATCGACAATGGCGCACGCCTCGAAATTTCCGTGTAATTCTACCTTTTATCTTTCCAAACCATTGTGGCGTGAAGTTGGCCATTTATTCTCAATTATTGTTTCTTCACCAGGGGGAGTAGGTTGCGAAGGCGTTATGTTTGCTTTGATACCACTTTGAATTCATTATTGAAGAATAAGCCTTATATAAACTCCAAACTAAATTGAATTCTATTTCTATTGCATAAAATTGAATTTCACATCAAGGCTGTGGAGGAGTTATGACTGTCTTGGTTACAGTTTTGGAGGGTGTAAATTGTGAATGAATAGGTTTTGTCGCGTGACAAGTGAAGCACTTGTAATGGGACAAATCGGTACAATGTGACGACTCCTGGCTTGTGCCAAGTCATTTATTACAATATTTATTTAATGAATGCCGCCTCTTCTTCGTTCACATTCGTACTTAATGTGAATAACATAAATAACGACCTACTTTTATAACCGTCCTAGCAACTGTACTATTGGAGCCTAGACTGCAGGTAAATTGACAATGAAGAAAAAAAGGCATAAGTAGGCAATAGAGTTCAGTACCTACTCCATTTTCAGAATGTCTGGAATTATAAAATTCTGCTATTCCTTAGCATTCTCTGATCGGTGAAAAATATTTAAATAGCCCTTCTTAATTTAAGTATAAATTAAGTTGGGATATTTATCCTACAATTTGGCATTTTCGTGCAAAAACAATTACTTTGGCCCGATGTAGGTGATAACTTGTGCACAGTGCAGACTGGACTAATTGCCGTGGTGTCGACTGCTCCAGTTTAATTATTGAGGTAAGAATTTCTGATACAATCGCAACAATTAACATAATGAATTTATTTGTGACTCTTTCTCTCTTTCTAATTTATTTGTCCACTGTGGCTCTAATTTCGTTTTTTTTTCAATTACTCTTGAGCTCATGTTTGGGAAACAATTAATTTAAAAATAAATAGGTATATTTTTATTTTTATAAAACTTGATCCTATATGCAGAATCAGCAGTTGCTGATAATAATCACAGGGCTGTAAAGTTAAATATAGACATAGACAATTCGTGCTTTAAACAATTACTGACTTATTGTCTCAACAAAAAGAGCAAACATTAAGCTTGCATTTGAGAGTCACAGTGACCCAAGGCCACCATCTGCCATCGAGTGAAGACGACCAACGCGTGATGAATGGCCGATCTAAAAATTTACAATTTTAAATGAGTGTTACAATTGAGGGTTTAAATTACAAATCCAAGACGCACGCGGAAAGTCGTGGAATGTACAATTGCGCACACGATTGTAAACAATCAATTTCTTTCGTATAAATCTTTAATACTTTGTAGAGGGAATTTTGATTTATGATCGTGACTGGACCACAAAGGGCACCCTAGAAAAAATGTAGAAAAAAATATAAAAACTGATGTAAGAAATTTATTGGGTGGCTTTAAAATAATTCTGTTCTTCTTTATTTTCTGAAATGTTTCCCGCAATATTTTCTATGAAATTACAATATGATCGCAAACACGAGAGCGGCTTTAGTTGTTTGTTTTTAAACGTCAGTGAGGAATTCTGAAATTCTGTTTGTATGATAATGATACCATTAATACTTTTATGATATGAACGCGTGCTTCGATTTTATTATTCTTGTGTAGGTACCTGAACGTACACGGAATAATCAAATGTAAAGTGTTGTTATCAGTACATATTTCTAAGTAACACTTCCTCGGGGACCGCGGTGCCGTCTTCTATCTCGAGTCAATATTGACCGAGCGTGGGTGAGACTCGATTTAAACGCAATCAATATCGAATAAGCACGGACTTGACGACAAGAAAGTGTTTATAGTGCGTGTGATCCGGCGACAAATTGAACAATTTGTACCACCTACTGCACTCCGCTTTAAAATGTTTTCGTACGGCAACTTGCGTGACTACGCACTTGTAATTTGGGACATGTTGATTTTATGTACCTGTTTGTTATTCGACCTCAAATATAATCAAAATAAAATATTGTATGTCCTACTGATCATTTATTCAACAAGTTCTAAGAGCTTAAATCAAAGTTATTGAAATATATAAAACGGCTTAAGGTGAACGGCTTCTGAATTCATATTAAAATTCTTTTAAAAATTAAATTCATCCGCTGTAATCTCTGGTTTAAACTATATTTTTTATTGATAACTTACATTGATGGTAGTAAAAACCGGCCATGACCTTTGTATGACACGCATAATACGTTCCCATTATAACATTCTCCTTACAATTAAAATACAAAACAACATTTTAATAAGTGTAAATCAGATATCGTTTAATGCTTTGTATATAATGTTTAAAAAACAAAACTGCAATTTTACCACGGCTTCAGCGCTTGATATTTAAATAAAGAAATCAGAGGAGTAATTATAAAGTTAACAATGTAATGCAACCTGCGATCCGCAATTAGCATTCGGAATCAAAGTGTTTAACTAAATATCTCCAACAAAGTACGGAGGAATTAAAAGGCCTCCCCGCTGGCGAATAAAATAAGATGATATCTTACTAATGTTTACGAACAAAATTATACAAAGTAATTATTCGGCTTAGCTTTGAAACGGGTCTTTGATACAATTATTGTGATACCAAGAGCGTGGTCTCAAGACTTGCAGCGGCTGGATACGCTATACACTCACATTCCAAAACGTATGCAAAACGTTTCTTCGTAGAAAAAGTTTAATATACACAATCATCAAAATTAAGTCAATAAGAAACTACCACCTAATGTTGGTATGAATAATGCTGAAAACCGCATCGAACGAGATCCATGACGACACGTCAACTGAGTAGATAGAAATCAATTTTAATTTATTTCTTGGAATAGTTGCTACGTACTTTATACAGAACGTACTCTGAAAGGAATTTCAGTTGATTAGTACAAGATATAAATAGCAACGGGACATTGAATAGCTAAGGTTAAACGGTTTAGTTGCGCAACATATATTAATAACACAGTCATAAACTATTTCCTTCTCACATCCACACAGGAGTATACATCACAGTACATTTAAATAAGGATGACATTACTTCGCAAAGAAAGCAGTCTATGCGCCGTTACAAATTAAGCGCAGAGGCCACAGTACCTAGCGTCTTGAATTAATCTCAATTTGTAAGCCGCGTCTTGTCACGGTGTTTGTATAATGAAATGGAGCAAGTCTGTATCATTCATTAGAGTCGGACACTTCTATACAGTTAATTGTTTGAACTTGCCCGGGCTGCCGTTTAACATCGTCTCGGCTAATCAAGCCACGGTTAACAACATCCGCTCGGTAAGTGGCCGGCCGATGACTCGACGCATCACTCGATGATGCAATTGTCTCCACGACCAACTGTTATGCACAGAATCGCGTCTTCAATTTGTACAACTTCCGATTGGGTGTCAAGGATGTTTTGCGAATGTCAATCGAGTTGAACTTGTGCGCATGAGTCGAATGCATTAACTCCGCTAGTCAAACGACAGACGTCATCTGATAAATGGAGTTGTAATTTATTCAAGAGTGTTCTAAGAACTCGATTTATCAATGGAGTCATCAATTGATCGCATGTATCGATCATTAGTTTTGAAACGAATTCATTTAGGTCAGACTGGCTGGAATGAGTCATAAACGTGTTTAGTGAGGAACTACTATTATGAGTAGGAAATGTTATATTTTCAAATGGAAAAGCATTCAGATTACGCGAGCAATAAATGGAACGAAAGCAGCTTCGACAATGTGGAGTGTACATAAGATTTATAGCCTAGAGAAAAATACCAGGTAGACCCAAAGAAATGTTTTATAAGAATACTAATGAATTGAATGCAGAAATTCAAGGAGCTTTCGAGAAATTTCGATTTGATTATCTGAATAGTCAGTAAGTACCCTGTGGTCATCGAAATTAATAATTAGTCAAACTCTTAAATTCAACAGAAGGAGGGCGGTGCGATGAATGAACGCTCACTCTCAACTAGTGACGTTCTCAGCTTACTGGTTTATATCGATGTGGATGAAAACATTTGCTCACCTTATATATTTATACAATGAGTATAAAAAGGTGACCTGACTGTGATAAAAATATGATTATTATTTTGAAAATGTAATTGGCAACACTTACCTAAGTAAATTAATTACAGGGTTTGTTTTTAAACTCAGTCACTCACTTGCTATGACTCTACATTTTTACCGGCAAACGATTGTGATAAAACTGAAGTTTTAACTTTGATTATATAGACTTGAACCATCTTTATGCATAGAAGGAAATCTTCACTGTTATCGATATCTTATTTCAATCCCTTCAGAGACAGGTCCAGCGGCGGGTGCATCAATTAAACCGGCCGCCATTACAATTCATTCACGATTATTGTTGTACGGCGCTGCGCCCGCGCCGTTCTGACGTCGACGCGGCACGCGAATGATACGATATGTTTTTTTGGCATGACCGAAATTCGCAATTCGTATTATTCTTTAACGAGAACATGACTGAATTCTTTAATATTTCAGAACGTGTTATTGCTTTAATTAAAATATTCTGAAAGGAATCGAGTGCATTTTGTATGGTTTTTGCACCGGTAAATAACTAGCTTACCTATCAACTTAAATGCATTTCATTTAGCGTTAATCACTACTATCTCATTGGCATCTAATGCATCATAAGCTTAATAATTATTATTTCTGTATTAATTAGAAAGCTTGATATGGTGCAATTGAGCCAACATTATATCTATACATTCCTTCAAGTAGTACAGGATGGTAGAAGCTCAAGTACCTACAGAGAAATCAATAAATTTCACACTTAATTGCACCCAATACAGTATCAAGAGCACGTATTGTTAATTCGTTCGACGTTCTGCTATTATAATCATTTACACCTTCACAAAAGTCATTAACAGAATTTTCCCACAGCCACATTCCACGCCGGTAAATATCAAGATCGACGGCAAATTTTCTCAAGTAGGTTACCGTGTGTATGGTAAAAAAGCGAAACTGTGGCAGGAAAACGTCATTCAGCGGCATTGCGAACTCCGCAGCGGATTGTAAAACAGTATCCTTGAGTCCGAGAGATGTTTATGATATTTCCCGTAATTACTGTAACAGTAAACGAACCATTTTAATTGTCCATACTATCGTTAATTACCTCACATATATTACAACAGTTCGTGATCTTTAACTTAATTCGTGCGCTGTCGCTATTCGTAATCTTTTCAGCAAAAACAACATAATGTCCCGATGAAATAATTATAGAAGATAATGACACGTTTACTGCTATCATTTGTACCGAATGAAATGCGAACGTATATTTCTTTAATTGCCACACGATTCGCATATTTGTCAAACTGTTAAGTGGTTTGATGACATATGTGTTTGTACTATTAAAACACAAAAATATAATGGCCTTACCTTCATATCAATAGCCATCTGAAGATAATTAATTATGATCTACTTTTTGATTCAATGAAACCTCAAACATGCGCTTCTCATTAACTTTGTTTTAAATCCTAAAATAAGCTCTTACCAAAAGAGTTTTCCTTAATGGAGCAACAGTATCAATTACTACCAATAAGTTGAAGAAACTTTCTCATAAAATCAAGTAAATAAATTCCAGATTAAAACTTCACCTGTTAGGCAGGGCTTGTTAAAAACCCATATTTTGAGCTAACCATAGGCTTCCGCGTCGAGTGCGGGAGAGCCTTCGAAAAAACGCAATTTCGTGTTACATAATGCTTAATTTTTGAGTTTTTGAGATGAAGCACTTCACTTTTCTTCCTGACTCAAATTGATAGCGGCGCAATAATGAACTTCGCTTTTATTTAATAATACCTCATATTTAGAGGAATCAGGCCCATTTATAGTAAGTAAAAGTATCCTATTTAATTTACGTCCTTACCCCTTGTTAGAAGATGTTATCTCTGTTATTTTGACCAATCTTATTCCTGCGAGTCACACAGAAGAATGACACGTCTAATCATTAAAAAACAATAAATTTCCCTTAAGTACGTTCCGCCGAAAACATAATAATACGAATTTTAGCTAATCCTTCGCTGACCTATTTATTATGGTATAGGGGTTGTTTGCATTTTGCTCCATTCTTTTGTTTAGCAAACTTTTGAAACACGAACATCGATTCCCAAATGCATCCACGGCTTTTCTATTTATAAATAAATATTACAGTAAAAAGGTACTTTAAGTTTCATTTTGCTCCACGAATAATTTAAATAGAAAATTATTTTAAATATTTTTATGTCTCAATGTTCCCCACGTAAAAAGCAACGAAATATTAAAATATTAAAGTTTCATTTTCTTCCATAACATCTTGCTGAGGTACAGTCGGTATAAAAATGTTATGCATCGTGACAACTGAATAAGGATAAGTGGTTTATTCTTTTAAACGCATATACGATGAAACATTAAGATCAGCATAAAGGTTTCGTATTAAATATCGATGGACATTCAACTATAAGTACTAGGGAATCATAACTGAATTGGAAGTAGATGTATAAGGCGACTTACCTTAGCGAATAATGGTCACAAATAAATATAAAGGGTTGAAATTGAATCATTATTAGTTACGACAAGTACCAGGATGGCAGAAGCCTACGGAGATGATTGCTTAAATGTTATCACTTAGTTATGCACAAACTGTTTTTCTTCAGCATATCGACAGAATGTGTAATTAGAAAAGACAGATTTTTGTATTATCTATTTGCAATAAAAGAGTGTTAATTTTTTATGTTTATAATTGATTATATTTTGATTACGATAATATAACAAATTATTGAAAATCACTGCGCTGTTTGATTATTATTCCTAACGCACATGATTTAAAACTGATTTTCCTGCTGACTGTACTGACAAAATGCTGTCCAAATATAATATTTATTTTTAAAATGCTATGACGAAAATGTGTGGAGCAATTTGAGAACTAACCCATTGTATTATTTGTTTTCGAAAATACAAAATTCTTTTTCAATTTTAAGGTCGTGGAGCAAATTGGGAAACGATTTAATTCTTATTTTAATTTAATATTTTTGTCGTGGGTGACTTTGGGAATACTTCGTGGATCAAAATGAGAATAACCCAGAATATCTTGCACTCAATATCTCGATAAAATAACTGTTTAGTTTTTTATACTTTTGTAAAATACTGCGATGTCTTTCAATAAAATTACCTGCTTTTTGTAAGGTTTTCGTAAAAGAAACACAACGTCTGAGTTTTGTTAGGAAGACAGTTACAATTTCGGCCGTTATAATTGTATAGAATTTCTTTGTGAAGCTCAAGAACGGAACAGCGAAATGTATAGAGGCGACTGCTATTAACTACAGCCCATAGTACAAAACTATTGAACAACACAGTGCTTTAAGATTTGGCGGGCTTTCAAGTATTTCTTTTATAAATACGTAGTATTATGTACCATAGCAAGCTATTTTATTCACTTCGCACTTCAAAAATGGTTGATAGGAGTTATATTGTTAATTTATTATTACAAATAAATAAGCACGAATAAATCACTTGGTTAAATGTCAAAACATTGAGCCTAAAGCGGCTCCATACATTTTTGTTCAAGACGCGTCGTACCTGACATCGCCTCGCGGATCGCTGAGAAAATCTTCCAAAACATAATCTATAATCCATCGGCAACACGTGCACGGGGCTATTATTGATTTTGCCGTTTTTTCTACAAAATTGCATACCCGTCCCGACTTGACATTGAAAAAATATCTACTAGGGTGCCGTGTGAATGGGCCTTATTATAAGCTTGCGCAATGACATTTGAGTTTTTGTGAAACGTTCCCAGTCGCGTGGCGATGACAAAGGAATGCGAAGGTTCCGTGAATTGTACATATTTTTAAGTCTGTATATTCAGATGAGGTCATTAATACAGTCGTATAAATAAACTTAATTTTATTGCACTTGAAATGATAAAGTGACAAAAACTGATAATGTTCTACGAATGACCATTATTTTCGTTGAAATTATGTATGTTCATTGAAAGGTTGGTGCGTCGTTCACATTATTGTTATCTTTATACAATTTACGATAAGTACTACAAACTAAGCGGTTTCTTAACAATTAAATTATATTGAAAGGCTCTAATAAAAAATGGACAGTTAAAATTGATGGTGACTCTAACAAATAAGTATCAATTTTCTAACTGGTCCCTCAAATTCCAGTAGTTACCTAAAAACGTTGAAAGAACAATAAGTTAATATTTGTACGGATGTCAAAATGTCAACAGATCCTGACTTTCGACCCGTCGATACACGGCTCCCGGAAAAAGCGGGTAAAGTTTCGTGTGATGGCATGTTACCCTTTTATAGAAAAACAAATATTGCTTTACTCTTTATTTTAGTATAATTTACGCCGTGCTACCGTGCCGACACTCTAATTTGTGGATTTTTTTCTAAAAAAATCAAAATTCTTCAAATGTTAAGAATGATTTAAATACTTAGAACAAACGTAAATTGCGTTATAACGTTCTCCTATAGGTTTCGTTTAAATAAATTTCAAATTACTATACTCACTCGAACGAAAAATAATCCATAACAAGACTCCAAAATTGGTCCTCATAAAAGATTTGACTCGTAATATCAGGGCCGGATTAACCTGTCATGGGCCTGTAGGCAATACAATTTTCGGGCCCCTTTTCTTACCTACTCTGACTGACTAAGTAAATCATGTGATGTATTTTTTTCCCTTCTTCCCACATTCCTTAATACAATTCCTGATCTAGGCATGGATGACATGACGTCCTAACGCGGATTGGCTCCGTGTTAGTACAGAACAGAGTCACCCGCGCAGCCCACGCGTAGAATACGCGTATGTTTGTCTAGTCAGTCTATTCTACTTCTATTAAAAGTTTAAACACACACAAAGCACAAAGTTTTTTCCAATTCGCTTTTGTAAAACGCTCCTGCCTAATAGCATCCAACAAATCGGGGATTTCCTCAACGTAAAACGAGATAAACCGTCCAAACGCGTTCCAATTTTTTTAAATCCGTGTTTTTAAAGCTTTTTCATGGCGAGACCCCCTTTCTATGAAGAAATATTTGGCGACCGAAGACTAACGATTTTCACATATACCAAATCAAAAGTATTTAAAACAGTGTTTTTGAACGCTTTTAAAGAGGAGTTGCAAAAATTTGGGAAATGCTTTTCAGTTCTAGAACTAGTTAACTAAAGGACAGACTAATAGATCGCAAATGACCAGGTCGCAGTAAGTCCAAATCACAAAATGTCTACATAGCTGTTCAGTCTTCGTCTCATACAGTGGCGTAGCGTGGCTATCCGTCACCGGGGGCGGGAGACAAATTTGCCTCCTTCGACTTTAGATGTAGTATATGTAAGTGCAGAAGTGTATCCAGCTAAAAACGTTGTGGGCACATCACAAATGAGGAGAAAAAGTTTGGGTTGGCACATCACAAATGAGAAGAAAAAGTTTGGGGGCGAAGCGAGCACGAATTATTTTTAGTTTTAAGATGAAAAGGTAAACACTGTAAAAGAAGTGCATGATAGAAAAGTTGCGAGCGAAGCGATAGCGAAATTTTTCCAGTTTCAGGATTAAAATTTTAAAATTTTAAACTTTTTTTTTAGTAAGACTCCATTAGTTTTTGGCAAATCCCAAAAAATATACATTGTGTAGCCTCTGAAGGCGCAAGTGAAAAAAGCGTGATTTTTTGAAAAATGCCCTCAAGTTGTTCTCAGGGTATCAAAGGACTAAACATAGAAAAGCAGTAGGATGTAATTGGAGGATGCGAGCGAAGCGAGCGCGATTTTTTGTTGAATGGACAAAAAGACGAACAGGAAGTAAATAGAGGACGCGAGCGAAGCGAGCGCGAAATTTTTGCAAAAATCGGGTTGCAACCTGTTTTTATATAATGTAAAAATGAGAGTAACTTTGAAAAGTTCAGTGCGATTGTAATTTACACTACCCCGGCTAGCCCCTTCGTAGCTACGCCACTGGGTGTATGTGAAAATCGTAAGTCTTCCAACACAGAGCACACTAAAACTTTTTTTAATTTACCTACCTTCCAATCGCAAAACTCATATCACATATTGTAATCAAAGATTAGGTAGGTATTTCAAAAGTTTGTGATCTATTAGGCTACAAATTATTATAACGCTACGGAAGCTTACAGAAAGCACCCAACGAATCGGGAATTCCCCCAACGTGAATGAAGTCCAGTTGCGT